>JAZHEH010001371.1:0-12309 GCA_036589455.1 Ateles fusciceps
CTGTCTCACAGAGGATGTGTATGTTGATGTCTTACCATGTTTATACACTTAACTCATTTAGAATTCCTCCCTCGCTTTGGGGTCTCCAGGCACACGAGCAAACAAACTGTTAGAAAAAAAGGTGCAGCTGTGATGATTCTTGGAGGAAACAGCAGGAGGAGAGGAGAGCAGCACATCAGTAAGTGAAGTCGCCAGTCACCCTGGAGCACCACCCAGCACCGGGCACCAGGCCTGGGCACATTAGAGCCGGCGTGCCTGCCCCCGGACAAGTTTCCTTGTCTCTAGGACAGCGTTGCCAAGTCATATACCTGACATGACTGACGTTGAATTACAGTGAAAAGTAATTCACTCTTCATTCTCCTCTTTCCTTCCATACTGGAAACAGTTCCTAGTTCAAGTTTGAGAACAATACATATTCACTGCGTGTATGTTTGTGATGATCAATGATAGAGGTATTTCCTTTATCATGGTTATAAAAAGCATTCCTTTAAAGTACTAAAATAAGTAAAGAGTATCAATTTAAGGAAAGGCACCATGGTAAGGCTCCCCCCAGGGAAAGGGCCTGTGTGAGCCTCAGCGGTCTGAGGTGGGGTTGGGAGGGGTTGCTGGGGGAGCTGCAGAACTGCTGAGATCGCCAGGCATCCCCCCTGGCCCTGGCTGCCTGTGGCACTCCAGCTGCTTTTTGGGTGGGGAAGGAGCATCTGTGGACCTCAGTGATAGAACTGCAGGTCCGTCTGACACGGATCCTTCTTGTCCTGGAGTCCTGGATGTGAGGGCCCCTTATCTCTATCACCCGTATAAGTTAAAGCTAAACACTTTGATTCATGCCCTGGCCTAGAACTAAGGAAAACCAGATGCCCTATTATGAAGCCCCAACAAGTAACCTTTCCTTTTTTCCTTTTTTTTTGAGATGGAGTCTTGCTCTGTCGTCCAGGCTGCTGGAGTGTAGTGGTATAATCTTGCTTCACTGCAGTCTCGACCTCCCAGCTCAAGTGATCCTCCCACATCAGCCTCCCGAGTAGCTGGGACTACAGGCACACACCACCACGCCTGGCTAATTTTAATACATATATTTCTTGTAGAGATAGGGTTTTGCCATGTTGCCCAGGCTGGTTTTGAACTCCTGGGCGCAAATGATCTACCCTCCTCGGCCTCCCAAAGTGCTGGAACTACTGGTGTGAATCACGCGCCTGGTCTACATAAACTTTTCAAACCAAACTAGCTGTTTCCCTAACAGATTTAGAGTACATGCTAATCAAAGGTTTTGCTTTAGAAATACACTATACAGAAAGAACTCACAGCTCTCATGGGGGATAAAAAACAAAAACAAAAATTTAGACAATATGAGTTTCCTTGCTGGGCTTCACACAGCGTTCCTGTGACTCGTGAGCCCCCTCTGCTTTCCCACCCTGTCCTGGGTCCTCCTCGTCCTGTCCAAGTCTAACATCTGTGCTCCACTGCAAGTGAGCATCCTGGGGAGCCGAGGGCGGGGGTTATCAAATGCCCCCTCACCCCCCTGCTGGGGGCTGGCCCGGCATGGTGCCTATCTTCACCCAATGCATGTCACAGTGTGGACTTGAATGATTTCATCTATAAAAGACTGGCAGATCTAAACTTTGATTCATTTAATGTAAATAAAAGCCTAGTAAATCCTGTTTACCTGTTTTCCCGAGGAAGGAAGAGCGTGTGTGTTTATCTCCTCTGCCTGGCTCTGCAAGGCTCTGGTTTGCACTAGAGGTAGTCTCTTCCTTGCTGGCCTGATTGATCACACATTGGTCCCTCGGTGTCCAGATCCCCCCTCCTGAGCCCCGTGGGGGACAGTGAGCACAGGGTGTGGTGTGAGTGTGAAACCATGGCCCTTTAGAGTCAATATCCAGGGAACATCTGGACCTCATTAATAAGATTAAAATGAAGATTTCCTAAAGACTGACATTTTATTTATCTACCATCTTGAATCTCTTAAAAGGGCTCAGCTGGGCACAGTGGGATTCGAAAACCAACCTGGGAAGAGGCCACTTAATTACTGTCTTGTTACAGGGGCGTAAAAGAAGGTTTACGATGGCTGTCTCCGGGTGGTGGTTTATGGATTGTTTCATCTTCTGTTATGTTTTCTGTATTTTTAAAAATTATAATAGTGATATGTATTATCTCTATTGTCAGAAAAGTAATTCGTGTTATGAAATATCTGAAGTACGATCAGTGACTGGTGACTTCGGTGAATTAGTTTGAGAATGAAAGCATCTCTCCAGTTTCCTGATGGCCACAAATGGGCGGATGTCAGGCCCGGGGAGTCGCTGGTCTCCTGCTTTTGCCATCCTGGTGGTGGCTCCCATGGCAACAGGGCATAGGTACAAGAGATGTGGTAGTTACTTCTATACCATCTGAATCCACCTGGGTAGCAGGGATGGTCAGGGTGAACAGGCTGGTTTTCAGTGGGGAACCAATCTATACACAGTATGACTATTCTCTACTTGAACAAAAAACAGATTTTAAAGTTTAAGTGGTCACTGCAAAAGATAATACTTATTTCAATATATTTAGTATTGGCCACTATGAGGGTTAATATTGTGTCAACTTGACTGGATTGAAGGATGCAAAGTATTGTTCCTGAGTGTGTCTGTGAGGGTGTTGCCAAAGGAGATTAACGTTTGAGTCAGTGGACTGGGGAGAGGCAGATCCACCCTCAATCTGGGTGGGCACCATCTAGTCAGCTGCCAGTGCGGCTAGGATAAGAGCAGGAAGAGCAATGTGGAAGCACTAGACTGGCTACATCTTCTAGCCTCCATCTTTCTCCCGTGCTGGATGCTTCCTGCCCTCAAACATCAGACTCCAAGTTCTTCAGCTTTTGAACTCTTGGACCTATACCAGTGATTTGCCAGGGATTCTTGGCTTCCCCTGTTTTTGAGGTTTTGGGACTCAGACTGGCTTCCTTGCTCCTCAGCTTGCAGTCGGCCTATTGTGAGACTTTACCTTGTGATCATGTGACTCTATTCTCCTAATAAACTCCCTCTCATATATCCATCTATCCTATTAGTCCTGTCCCTCTAGAGAACCCTGACTAACATAGCTGGCATTTTATTCTGTTTTTTGAGACAGGGTCTCACTCTGTTACCCAGGCTGGAGTACAGTGGTGTGATCATGGCTCACTGCAACCTCAAACTCCCAGACAATCCTCACACCTCAGCCTCCCAATAGCTGGAACTACAGGCATACATCACCATGCCCAGCTAATTCTTAAATTTTTTGTAGAGATGGAGGGGTATCACATGTTGCCCAGGCTGGTCTTGAACTCCTGGGCTTAAGCGATCCTCCCTCCTCAGCCTCCCCAAATGTTGGGATTACAGGTATGAGCCACTGCACCTGGCCAACTTTCTTAAAAACACTTAAGCTGAAAAGAACTTTATATCACAGAATTAGGTTGTAAGCCTCTTAGGGGGCAGGGGCCATGCCTTTAGTTTTGTTTGTATCATTTCTCTGGTCACTATACCTCCTCCCTAGAACCTGACACATGGGTATGAATCCTTCTTCAGGAAAACCTGGGCAGCAAAACCTCAGTTTAGGAAACCTAAGTCAATGTATTTAGGTTTTGTAAATACAAAAGCCAAAATTTGCACTTACAAAAAGATTTACAAAAAGGTTTCTTCAAATAGTGAATTTCTCTGCATAATTTAAAATGTTTTATTCACAAACGTTTATGCTTACAAGCCCATTTTGGCTATTTTCTTGATGTAAAATATTTTACACTTGAACAAAGATTGGTTATTGAAAAAATGGAAGAGATGAAAACCAAGTAAGCCTTTTATAATTAAGACTGAATGAATTTAAACATGACTTCTGGTTATTTAAAAATTATATTAAAGGCTGGGTATGGTGGCTCGCACCATAATCCCAGCACTTTAGGAGGCTGAGGTGAGAGGATTTCTTGAGCCCAGGAGTTTGAGACCAGCCTGGGCAATAGAGCAAGACCCCTGTCTCAAAAAAAAAAAAAAAAAAAAAAAGGACAAGAAAAATATTATGTGAAACAAGATATTCTTTTTAAAGCAGGTAGTACAATGCTTGGCATATAGTAAGCACTCAAAAAATTTAGCAGCTTTTATTAGAATACTTTTAGAAAATGAGATTTAGAAAAGAGTTTAGAAAATCTCAGGCTAGTTCTTTTAGCACAGTATTATTTCACATCCTCACATTGGATTTCAGTCATTTGAGAGTCAATCAACCAACATTTACAGAATATCTATGTGCTAATATAATATCTAATTATATTAGTGTCCATTGTTCTGGACACTAGAGATATGAGACTTTAGCAATTATCTAATTCAACCTATCACTTTACCAGGAAAAAAAACCAAGGCACAGAGAGGATGAAGTGATTTGTTCATGGTTATTCTATTGCTAAATAGCAAAGGTGGATGCTTTTTCTACCACCTCTTTTCAAATGGCAGCATTTGATAAATGCATGTGGACTTGACTGGACAATCTATTCCCCAGGAGGCTAAACGAGACCATTTTCCTCTGATGTGGTATAAAATAAGTCCACAAATCTGGCACTCCCTTCAAAAAGAAGATTTTCTTCCCCCTTGAATACGGGCTGGCCTTAGTGACTCATTTCTAATGAAGAGAGAAAAATGGTAGAAGTGACAGTGTACACCTCTGGAGACAAGGTCATGAAAGGCCCTGTTGCGCCCTGCTTGCTTGCTCTGGGGGAAGTTAACTGCCATCGTGAGGACATCCAAGCAGCCCATGGAGATGCCCACACGGCAAGGAGCTGAGGCCTCCAGCCAACAGCCTTGTGAGTGAGTCAGTTTGGAAGTGGAGCCTGAAGCTCCACTCAAGTCTTTGGATGACCACAGGCCTGCTTGACCACAATCTCATGAAAGACCCTGAGCCACAACCACTGGGCTAAACCAATCCCAGCGTCCTGACCCTCAAAGAATGTGTGAAGTAATAAATGTTTGCTATTTGAAGCTGCTACGTTTTGGGGTGATTTGTTATGCAGCAATAGAGAACTAACACTCTCTCTTATTGCCACTTCGTTTTCACTCCTGCCCTTCCATGACTTCCCTCTAATGCCTTATTTTATAGTTTATATTCTTAGGGCAATGATTGATACTTTTTTCAGTTCTAAAATTTTTACTATATTTATTTATTTAACAACTTTACTGAGATACAATTTACATACCATAAAGTTGGTGGACACATTTAAAAAATTGTAATAGAACATAAAACTTACCATTTTAACCACTTTAAAGTATACAATCTAGTGGCAGTAAGTACATTTATGTCATGTAACCATGACCACTATCTAGTTCCAGAACTTTCTCCTCACCCCAATGGAAGCTCGATACCCATGGCTGACACATTTTGAAAAATTAATTTTATTTTGTCCCCCCAAATCTGAAACAATCATGTAGTAACAAAGAAAAATGAGCTCACAATTAAATAAGCAAAACCTTCTTTAAAGGTAAAAAATTTGCTGGGCACAATGGCTCACGCCTGTAATTCCCAGCACTTTGAGAAGCTGAAGTGGGTGGATAACCCGAGGTCAGGAGTTCGAGACCAGCTTAGCCAACATGGTGAAACCCTGTCTCTACTCAAAATGCAAAACACAGCCGGTGTGGTGGTGTGTGCCTGTAATCCAGCTACTCGAGAAGCTCAGGCAGGAGAATAGTCTGAACCTGGGAGGCGGAGGTTGCAGTGAGCTGAGATCGCGCCACTGCACTCCAGCCTGGGCAACAGAGCGAGATTCTGTCTCAAAAAAAAAAAAAATTGGAAAGAAATAACATTATTTCTAACAACAACATATGAATCTTTTCACATTCTTGTATAGGATCAGAGAATCTAATGAGCTACATTCTATTATGGATAAATCAAGTACTTGTTTTACAAAAAAATTAGTCTTCAAAACTCTTTTGAAGTCCATTGAGTGCAGAACATTCCCCATTTTGGCTGGCAACCAAGGAACTAGAACTGGAGACAGCTGTTGAGGGGGACAGCAGCGATAATAGATAGATGCCCTGTACTGATGGCCTCCAATGGCTACCTACACACAACCCTGGGATTTGGAGGATGTGGAAGGAACATCTGGGCTCAATTATTTCATGCTGTCGGCCATGGGCTTCCAAGTGGGAGATGACAGCATTTTGGCCTGCTGTTTGCCAATCCAGGAGTTGAGCAAAGGTTGGTAAAAGATGTCATTAGTTCTAGCACTATTTCCTTCCAATAGTCTCCTTTTAATACAATACAGGTTAGTAGTGACCAGAAAATATTGCTACTGAATTGAAGGATGGCTATACAAGGACCTACATCAGATTATTTATCACTTTTAGTTTCTAGTGTCCCATAAAGAATAGAAATGGAAATTGTTGACAAGAGAGCACTTTTGGTAGGCATAGTTCCTTTTCTCCCCCACTCTGGAGAGGACACTACAACCTTGCAATAGAGTCCTGTGACTGGCCAGTGATGTACATTACGCTCCTACCCCAGGAGGAGGAGCTTGCGAACAGAAAAGCAACAGTTGGAAGACATTTATGTTACCTCTGTATTCAGCTCATTGGACTAGCATCTTTCACGGTATGAGACTTTCTCATTTACTCATTTGTCCATTTATTCATTTACTTGAAAAAATGAGGCCAGATGTGGCGGCTCATGCCTGTAATCCCAGCACTTTGGGAGGCCGAGGCAGGCGGATCATGAGGTCAAGAGATTGAGACTATCCTGGCCAACACAGTGAAACTCTGTCTCTACTAAAAATACAAAAATTAGCTGGACGTTGTGGCATGTGCCTGTAATCCCAGCTACCTGGGAGGCTGAAACAGGAGAATAGCTTGAACCCAGGAGGCAGAGGCTGCGGTGAGCCAAGATCGCACCACTGCATTCCAGCCTGGTGACAGAGCAAGACTGTGTCTCATAAAAATAAAAATAAAAAAATGAGGCCAGGCATGGTGGCTCATGCCTGTAATCTCAGTACTTTGGGAGGCCAAGATTGGAGAACTGCTGGAGCCGAGGAGTTTAAGACCAGCCTGGGCAACATAGGAATCTCTGTTTTTCAAAACATAAAATTAGCTGGGTGTGGCGATATATACCTGTAGTCCCAGCTATTTGGGTGCCTGAGGTGGGAGAATCACTTGAGCCCAGGAGGTTGAGGCTACAGTGACTCGTGATTGTACCACTGTACTCCAGCCTGGGTGACAGAGTGAGATTCCGTCTCAAAAAAATATAAAAAATTAAAAATAAAATAAAAATTAAAAAATATGTATTGAGTGCCTTCAGGCAGTGTTCCACGCATTGGTGAACAAAACAGTGGGGCTACTGCAGAAAGAGTATCATTTTTGCATACAGTTCTCTGGGTTTGACACTCTCTAGAGCTAATATGGACTGATCCACATTAGTAAGACATTAATGGGATTGAAAAGGGCTGCAGGTCAAACTGTGCACCCTCTTTCCCAGACCCCAGAACCTCAATACAAGGAGTAAAACAGAGAATAAGAGGACTGTGGATGTGCCCTCCTCTGCTTTATCAAGACCCAGTATCCCTGACACTGGCCACTTGCTTTTTCATATTCTTTCCGGAGGTTTTCTTCTCACTGCTAATAGCAGTGCAAGTGTTAATATATTATGAGATAAAGCCACAATCATGATGATTAACTCCATGCAACATAGGAAAAGCCTCGCTGAACCAATGCACAGAGCCAAGCATCTCCTACCCAGCCCTCTTAGTGTCCACCATGAACATCCTCATAGAGCAACTCCACCGCCTATTACAGGGAGGCCTCTAGCTTTAGCCCTAGGGGCAAAAGTAAGGCAGGGCTCAGCAGTGTTCCTGAAATCAGGGGTACTCAGGGAGAGAGGCAAAGTGGCCTTCTCAGGGATAGGACACTTGAGGTCAAAAGGAAAGGTAGGAAAAGCCACAGAAGAATTGGAAGTGGCAGGAAGTTTAGACAGAATGAGCAATGGCTGGGGAAGAATAAATTAGGATAAAATCACATTTCTTTATTGCAAAAGCCAAAATCAAGGTGCAGGCGTTTTGCTGTTGACCTGAACAACAAAATGAGCCTTGTGCTCCGTGATGAGATAAGTGAGTAAGAGGTGAACCGAGAGGGATGGTTCACATGGAGTGCTTAAACATGATCCTTCAACAGGGAGAAGTCTTGGCCAACAGACCATTAATAATTGTCTGCTCCCTTCATTTGTGTAAGAAATGTGATTCACTCCAATAAAACTGGCTATTGGCAGAGGGGGAATCCAAGGTCTGACTTGTGAGGCTAAAAGAGCCAGCTGTTCTGAGCCTCCAGGCTCAGTGAGAATTTCCTATTTCAAGTTAAGTTCCCAGCTGTCCCCACAGCTTAGGAAAGGGGGTAAACCCAGCCACCCCCACCTCTAGACACATGCTCCAGCCAACAGCAGGAGTGTTACAGATTTTATCAGCTTCTGAAATGCATTAGGGGTTGAAATTAGACACCTTGGTGTGGTTTAAGAGCAAGAGAAGGGCCAAGTGAACCCAGGTTGGGATAACAAACGAGACAAGAGTCATGAGGAAAGGCCTGAGGTCCAACTTGCAATTGAAAGGTTTTCTAGCCTCCCTGAAATCCTACATCCAAGGGCCCCACACCCCAGTGCCCTTGGGATCACAGCGGGGGATCTTGTGCAGGGAAGTACACGGGCACTGAATGTTTATGGTAGAACTGTACGCGGGACAGAAGCTTTGTGACGATGTGAGGATATTCTCTGGACAGGTCATGTCTTTCCTCTGGGTCCCGATCAATATCAAAGAGCCAGAGGGTCTTGGTTGGTGGGTCTGATGAGGGTATCTCAGAGACATTGTATTGAGACGGTGGGAGGGAACCAGTAACCACAGCCTAGCAAAGAAAACAAAACAGTTTATTGAGGGAGAAGCACAGAGGCAGTTTCTAATTTCAGGGAAGGAGTCTGAGGCCAAGCCTGCACTGGGTTGTGGGTGAGGACGCATAAAAAGATGCAGCCCTAGGTGCTGTCTCTAGATGTTTCTCAGACGTCGACTTCTGGTACTTTAACTAGACATGTCTCACTGCTTCACAAGCATGGACACCCAGAAATGAGTGTGCATGTGTGTATGTCCTTGTCGAAAGGACTGGGGCATAGGGGGTCCTCCTGGCATGCAGTGGGCATGAGCCAGTGATGTTAATGCCTTGCAATACATGGGACAATCCCAGACAAAAAAAACTTGTCTTATTGCAAGTGCCAAGAATGTTTCTCATTGTAAACATTGATTAATTACATCACAGCCTTAACCATCATCCCACGTATTTTAAAGGTATTGAGAAGATGTTACTCTTAGAGAATTTAATCAGGGGAGCAGCCTCCTTCCCCAGCGACACCACTGGTTGAGGGTGTAGCTCTCAGAGATTCTCTTTGCTACCTGAATGTGCTGTGCTTGATAGCCACACATATTTAAAATCCATATTTTCCATGAAGCATCAGAGTGACATTTCTTCCTTTCACCCCTGCTACAGTTAATTCTCTCTTTCTTTCTCTCTCTTTGGTTAGGACCAGTAGGTTAAACCATTCCTCTTATTATCTCCTCATTCAGCAGGCCCAGAGATATGTTTTGCAAAAGGCAGTTATTATTCGGTAAACTTCTCCTTGATGATCCACTGGGAAAGCTTACTTGGGCCATGACAAGAATGGAAGCTGTGTAATTGGGAACAGGGCGGAGTCTCAGAAATGGGAAAAGAATACCCTGAATAAATAGTTGTCTTTTTAGGATATATATCAGGAGGGGATCATGAAAGATTAGAAAGACAAGTTAAGATTTCAGATATCTGAGCAAAGTGAGGTGAGTGGTAGGGCTTAGGAGCCTTGATGAGCCAAGGAGGAAGAGATGGGAAATAGTTAGAACAAGAGTGGTATATCCCCCCTTTCCAGAGAAATGGCTATGGGAATGAAATCCCAGGAGTGAAGGTAGACTGGATATACTGCCCCTGAGGACACAGCCCTGCTTTGTCTACTGTGAGAAGGGAAGTTTGCTAAGCTAAGCACTCTACCTGGGTAGCCCGTGAGGAGTTTCCAATTTCCGTGTCTAATTGCAGCATGGACAGATGTGTTGAAGGCTGAATATTCTGGAAGAGAAGAGTCATCCTTTGCTGGACCCATGCTGTTCCCGGGACCTGGGAAGAAATAGTTTGAAAGAATTAGATCGCTGTTATTGGAACGTGTCATTATAAATCAGCATTTTATACCCTTGCAGAACAGTAGCTTTTATTCAACACTGGAGTGCAAATGTGTATCTTGCCACAGAAATGAATCTTTTATTAAATCCAAACAGAAAGCTATAGTTACACGAAATGTCAGTCATAAACCACCGCAAATATAAAGGAAATCCAAAGAGATTACAACACTAATTCATCCTTGAAATCGCTGTGTACTTCCAATGTACAGCTGGCCATATGCAGAACAGTGTTCTGTTACAGCAGGGTGACTTGTTTTTTTGGTTTTTGTTTTTGCCTGTTAAACATTTAAATACATTTTGTATGTATACTTATAGCTATGTAATTAGTATAAGAAATTATAAAATGTATATTTTAATGCAGTCATCTCAAGCTATGAGAGTTCATGCTTGCCACGATAGAGTACAAAGATTTATTTATTTATTTATTTATTTTATTGCATTTTAGGTTTGGGGGTACATGTGAAGAACATGCAAGATTGCTGCACAGGTACACACATGGCAGTGTGATTTGCTGCCTTCCTCCCCATCACCTGTATCTGGCATTTCTCCCCTGCTATCTCTCCCCAAATCCCCACCCCCTGCTGTCCCTCCCCTATTTCCCCCCAGCAGATTCCAGTGTGTGATGCTCCCCTCCCTGTATCCATGTGTTCTCATTGTTCAACACCCACCTATGAGTGAGAACATGTGGTGTTTTATTTTCTGTTCTTGTGTAGTTTGCTGAGAATGATGGTTTCCAAGTTCATTCATGTCCCTACAAAGGACATGAATTCATCGTTTTTGATCGGTTGCATAATATTCCATGGTGTATATGTGCCACATTTTCCCTGTCCAGTCTCTATCATCGATGGGCATTTGGGTTGGTTCCAGGTCTTTGCTATTGTAAACTGTGCTGCAATGAACATTTCGTGTGCATGTGTCCTTATAGCAGAACGATTTATAATCCTTTGGATATATACCCAGTAATGGGATTGCTGGGTCAAATGGAATTTCTATTTCTAGGTCCTTGAGGAATCACCACACTGTCTTCCACAATGGTTGAACTAATTTACACTCCCACCAACAGTGTAAAAGTGTTCCTATTTCTCCACATCCTCTCCAGCATCTGTTATCTACAGATTTTTTTAATGATCGCCATTCTAACTGGCATGAGATGGTATATCAATGTAGTTTTGATTTGCATTTCTCTAATGACCAGTGATGATGAGCATTTTTTCATATGTTTGTTGGCCTCATCAATGTCTTCTTTTGTAAAGTGTCTGTTTCATATCCTTTGCCCACTTTTGAATGGGCTTGTTTGTTTTTTCTTGTATATCTGTTTTAGTTCTTTGCAGATTCTGGATATCAGCCCTTTGTCAGATGGGTAGACTGCAAAAATTTTTTCCCATTCTGTTGGTTGCCGATTCACTCTAATGACTGTTTTTTTGCCGGGCAGAAGCTGTGGAGTTTGATTAGGTCCCATTTGTCTATTTTGGCTTTTGTTGCCAATGCTTTTGGTGTTTTGGTCATGAAGTCCTTGCCTATGCCTATGTCCTGAATGGTTTTGCCTAGATTTTCTTCTACGGTTTTTATGGTGTTAGGTCTCACATTTAAGTCTTTAATCCATTTGGCGTTAATTTTAGTGTAAGGTGTCAGGAAGGGTCCAGTTTCTGCTTTCTGCACATGGCTAGCCAGTTTTCCCAACACCATTTATTAAACAGGGAATCCTTTCCCCATTGCTTGTTTTTGTCAGGTTTGCCAAAGATCGGATGGTTGTAGATGTGTTGTGCTGCCTCCGAGGCCTCTGTTCTGTTCCATTGGTCTATATCTCTGTTTTGGTACCAGTACCATGCTGTTTTGATTACTGTAGCCTTATAGTATAATTTGAAGTCTGGTAGTGTGATGACTCCCGCTTTGTTCTTTTTGCTTAGAATTGACTTGGCTATGCGGGCTCTCTTTTGGGTCCATATGAAGTTTAAGGTGTTTTTTCCAGTTCTGTGAAGAAGGTCATTGGTAGCTTGATGGGGATAGCGTTGAATCTGTAAATTACTTTGGGCAGTATGGCCATTTTCATGATATTATTTTTCCTAACGATGAACATGGAATATTTCTCCATCTGTTTGTGTCCT
>JAZHEH010001374.1:0-27432 GCA_036589455.1 Ateles fusciceps
ATAGACTATATAGGTTTACAGTTTGAATCAAATTCAGAAAATTTCCAGCCATTATATTTTTCTCCCTTTTGAGAGCTGCCCTGACATCTGTTAGGCTTCTTAGAATCTCCCTGGCACTGATGGAGGCTCTTTACTGCTTTGCTGTTGTTTTCAGTCTGTTTTCCCCTGCGGCTCATTTTGGCTAGTTTACATTGCCAAGTATTCAGGTTCACTCATCTTTTTTTCAGAAATGTTTAATATTTAATCTCATTTGACGTACTTTTCCCTGTCAAAAATTATAGTTTTTATCTTTAAAAGTTCAATTTGGGCTTTGAAATACCTTTCACATCTCTAAATGTTCAATTATTCCTCTCGCTTAGTCATAATACCTTTTTAAAATATCCATCTCTGTGAATTCCATCACGGGTACCATTTCCAGATAAGTTTCAATTGGTTGATTTTTCTCTCCAGGACTGGCCAGTCATCCTTGCTTCTTTATACGCCTGCCTGTCTTTATTGGATACTAGACCTTGTGAGTTTACCTTGCTGGATGCTAGATACTTGTGTATTTCTATGCACATTTTTGAGCTTTCTTCTGGAATGAAGTAAGGTACTTGAAAACAGCTTGGTTTTTTGTGGTCTTGCTTTTAAGCTTTTTTAGGTGGGACTGAAGAGCAATTACTTTAGTATTAATGTTTCTCACTATTGAGGAAAAACTTTGTTCTGTCCTGTACCAGATGCCCCTGAAGTCTGTGGCTCATTGCTGCGGCTGTGGAGACCACCATGTGCGTCCCGAGCCTGCCCCCTTTAATCTTTTGGGTCCCTCTGTCCCTGCACCCTGATGTTTTTCTTGTGTAATGTGTCAGCCAGTGCTAAGCTCCATGCTGGAGTGGATTCCTGTGGATGAGCAGACTCTTATCTCTGCTCCCCAGCCCTCTGCCAGAAGCTGAGTGCTGCTAGCCTCCCTGGCTCTCACCACCTCCCTCCTGGCCTGGGAACCCCTCCAGCCAGAAAACTGTGGCTTCCATCTTTATCCCCTCATCTCCCAGGGATCCTTGACGTTTGCATCTCATGGGCAGCATCTCCAGAACCATTGTTTTTTGTGTGATTGCTGGTTTTTACATTGTTTCTAAAGTGGGAGAGTAAACCTAGTCCTTGTCACTCTCTTTGTCAGACATCCACAGTGGCTTGTTTTTAATGATGTGAAAAAATTCTCACACTTCAGCTAATCATATCAGTGTACACTACATCATGTTACAGTTATTGCAGTAATATTGGTGTTTTCTTAAATTTTGTTCTTCATTCTAAGGAGGCTAACTTAAAATAATTCCTTGGTTAATTCAGATGGAATCTGTTTAGAATAAAATGAACCATACTCAACTTTTCCCAAGAAAGGAATAATGTTTCAGTGTTCCTGGATATTTCTCAAATTTATGTTTCTAAAGTTATGTTTGTTCTTAAAGCCTTTGAAAAGTCGTGATGCTTACATATCCCATGATGCCCCCTGTGAGGTCACTGGCTGTGTTCTGTGCTTCTGTTTCAGGCGGCACGGCCACAAGGCAGAGAGGCTTCCTGGGCTGCATTTGGGCACTGCAGGTGAACGGGAGGACCCTGGACCTGCAAGGAAGGGCCAAGGTCACACCCGGCGTAGAGCCTGGGTGCCTCGGGCACTGTAGCACCTGTGGACACTTGTGTCTCCACGGAGGGCGGTGCTGTGAGAGGCTCCAGGGCTTCTCCTGCGACTGCAAGCTCTCTGCATACACAGGGCCCTTCTGCTCCAGTGGTGAGTGCCAACGGGGGGCTGGGCCAATAGCCACGTGTGGGCCATGTGGACAGTTAAGATTTAATACACGTTTTCTGTGTAGCTACTTCATAAAAGTATCTCAATTCCTAAATTCCTGTGTAAATCACTATTTTATAGCTAATCGTTTTTTTTATTAGAAGGAAATGTGATTCTACTGTAAAATTCAGTATTGATCCCGTAGTCTTACTGAAATACTATCTGTGCACCTGACATACAGCATCCAGCTTTCAGTCACATACACCTGACATGCAGCATCCAGCTTTCAGTAACATACACCTGACACACAGCGCATCTTTGACTGATCACAGCTACAGCAGTATTTAGAGGAAAATGTACAACTTTAAATTTTTCTATTACAAAACTATGTAGGTGTAAAATTAATAATACAAGATTCTAATTTAGGAATTTAGATAAATAAAAAAAAAAACAAGAAACCCAAAGAAGTTAAAAGAGAAAAACAGATGGAGTAGAAATAAGTGAAATAGAATACAGACAAATGAAGGAAGAGATTCCTGTAATTTAAAGCTGGATCATGGAGGAGATCAATAAAACTGATAAATTTCTACCAAGACACGCACGGGAAAGGGAAAGAGGACACAAATTGCAAATGTCAGGAAAAAAGATATGCTGTCAAGTCAGGGGCCACACCCTCCAGATTAACCATGGAATAATATCATGGGCAGCATCATGACAATAAATGTCATGACTTAGATTAAATGTGCACATTCCTTTAAAGACACAAATTATAAAAATGACCCACAAAGGGTGAATACCTTATAACCACTAACAATTAAATTTCTAAGTAAAGATCTTCCCGCCATAAAAACCTCAGGTTCAGATAATTAACTACTAATTTCTAGAGAGTATTTAAGAAAACAACCACACCAGCCTGACACAAGCTGTTTAAGCATAGCAAGGAGGAGAGGGTAAGTTCCAGCACCATTTCTAAGCCAACCAAACAGCTGATGCTAAATCTAATAAAAACCCTACAGGAAACAAAACAAACAAAGAAACTATAGAAACATTCTTCGTGAATACTGACACAAAAATGCTTAACAAAATGTTAGCAAAGCAAATCAAATAATATGGAAAAAATAACACCCCCATCAAGTGGTATTAATATCAGAAGTACAAAGCTGTTTTAATTTTCAGAAATATTTCAGGGAGAGTCTATATTAACAGAATAAAGAATATAAAATAGATAATAATTTCAATATATGTGAAAAGCTCATTTGATAAAGTACAGTATGACAACTAGGAATATAAGGCAAATTTCCTAACTCCAGAAAGAACATCTAACTTCCTTTTACTAAATACCTAGTGGTGAAAGAAAGAATATTTTCCCTAAGACAGAGAAAAAAGCAAAGACCTCTATTACCACCACATCTTTTCAACATGATGGAAGTCTTAGCCAGTGTGATAAGACAAGAAAAAGAAATTAAACACCACACATTGGAAAGAAAATGTAAAATTATCTTTAGTCATAGGATAGACAGTCATCTAAATAGACAATCATAAGGAATTTACAAAAACCTATTACAACTAAAAGTCATAGAAAACAATGTACAAAAATTAATTGAATTTCTATGTACTATTACAAACAATTGGACAAATTTAAAAATAAAATTCTATTTAAAATATAATAGCAAGTATATTTACAGACAAATTCAACAAAATACATATAAGACCACTACAGGGAAACTAGTAAAATAAATGAACATGTAAGTAGATGAGGAATGTAACGTGCAGATGAACTGGAAGACTCAATGTTGTTACTGTGTCATTTCTTCCAAGCTGATCTATAAATTGAGTGTTCCAATCAAAATTTTAGCCTAATTGTCCAGCTAATTCTAATTTTAAATGGAAATACACAGGGCCTTGGTTTTGCAAGGCTTTGTTTTTTAAAGAAGAGAGAGAAAATCCATGAATCTATAAACAGATACAGATATAGACACAGATATCCAATTGATTTTTCATGAAAGTGTTGAGGGCATTCAAAGGGGAAAAAAGATGTGCTTTAAGCTGTGGTTCTGGAACAACATGATAGTCAAACGGGAAAAATAAACATAACGTGACCCTTAACCCATACAATATACAAATATTAACTTGAAATGGGCAATAAACACAAATGTAAAAGCTAAAGTTATAAAAGCTATAGTAGGAAATCAAGGTGAACGTATTTGTCACCCTGAGGTAGGAAAGTTTCTCTGAATACAAAAAACATAAATCATAACAAATGGAATGCGAAAGTGACCAGCCAGGTGCAGCAGAGCAGCAGTGTCCTGCCCTGTGCAAAAGTGACCAGCCAGGTGCAGCAGAGCAGCAGTGTCCTGCCCATGCAAAAGTGACCAGCCAGGTGCAGCAGAGCAGCAGTGTCCTGCCCATGCGAAAGTGACCAGCCAGGTGCAGCAGAGCAGTAGTGTCCTGTCCTGTGCAAAAGTGACCAGCCAGGTGCAGAGAGAGTAGTGTCCTGTCCTGTGCAAAAGTGACCAGCAGGTGCAGCAGAGAGTAGTGTCCTGCCCTGTGCAAAAGTGACCAGAGGTGCAGCAAGCAGTAGTGTCCTGTCCTGTGCAAAAGTGACAGCCAGGTGCAGCAGAGCAGTAGTGTCCTCCCATGTGAAAGTGACCAGCCAGGTGCAGCAGACCAGCAGTGTCCTGCCATGCAAAAGTGACCAGCCAGGTGCAGCAGAGCAGCAGTGTCCTGCCCATGCAAAAGTGACCAGCCAGGTGCAGCGGAGAAGCAGTGTCCTGCCCTGTCCCAGAACCTGCAGTGGCCCCGGCCCCATCCACTCAATGATGAAACTGTCAAATTGCAAGCGTCAGCCAGCTCCTGTGTTTTCATGAGAGGAAATAAGGCCTCACTTTAAGCATCTTAATGGGAACATCAGGATGCTAATTTAATATCTGGGGGAGCTTCCAAAAATGTCTGGCTATCAGAATTTCAGTACCTCCCCTGTGACCGTCAGAGCACAGGTCTGAGTGTCCTGGAGCAGTTAAAGCTGTCAGGAGCTGTGGCTCCACAGAGACCTTGCCTCCTGGCAAAACATACCACAGTAGCCCACGTCCCCATGTGGTTACCAGTGCGAATTTTGGAACCAAAACTTTGTGTAAAACAAACCAACATGCTGCCATTTCAAGCGCAGCCCCAGGGTTCTGGCATCCAAAGTATGTATGGCTGGAACCTAAACGCAGTGGGAATGTTTCATCTACAGTCTGGAATCTCAAAGGTAGTATGAATGTCTCATCCCCTGGCTGGAACCTCAAAGGCAGTAGGAACGTCTCGTCCCCAGGCTGGAACCTAGAACGCAGTAGAACTGCTTCATCCCCCAGGCTGGAATCTTGAATGTAGTAGGAGTGTTTCATCCCCCGGCTGGAAGGAACCTGGAAAGTGGTTGGCTTCTCAGCCTGTAAAGAGACAGCGAGAATCGAGTCTAGGTCAGCATTTAATCCGTGGCCACCACCAGGTGGACTCACCACAGCCCCTCGGGAATCCAGCACTGGTCACAGCCACACGCGACTCAGGGCCGCTGTGTGTTTGTTATTCACCTTTCAGAATCTTGGAAGTACACATAAAGGAAATGGGAACGTACAAGTAGAAAATGATTCAATATTTCACAAAGTTGCAACTTCAGCCTTTCCTAATATAATGTTCTTTTTGCAGAAGTGGGTGGGCTTTAGACTCTAGCATGTGTGCGACTCAGGTGTTAAGTTTTAGAAAATTAAGGGTTGTAGCAAAGAGAGTTCTTAATAGCAACTTTGCCTTAACCTTAAAATAGTATGATGCGAGCTGGGGGGGGTGGCCCCAGGCAGCACCAGGAGGCAACGCATTTCCGAGGAGAGCGAGGATGGAGAGAGCAGGGTGCATCCCAGCGGGACCCTGGACAGGCTCCATCTGCAAATGTTCTGAAAGCACGCAAACAATAACAATGCCTCTGGAGTACGGAAAGATAGCTTTAAAAGTATCTTGTTGTTTTGAAAATGTTCTGTTTTCCCCTTTAGGGAGTTTGCAGATCAGGTACAAGCTGGACTCTCCTCAAGACCCTGATGTTGTTAACTTGAATTTCAAGAACATGGCGGACGGGAACCTTTACCATGTGAGGATCAGCAGAGGAGGAGGAGTGGTCTTTGTAGAGGTAATGGCTACTTCCCGGGATCAGCCTGCTTGAGGCGGCACCTGAGGTAGGACTTTCATCAGGAAGCCCAGTGCCTGTCCCTTTTCCTTTTTCATTCTCTAATGTGTTGTGGACAAAAAGTCAAAACCGTGTCTGGTATTTTTTATTGTTTAGCAATGGAAATCTACCACATACAGTATAAAATTGTGCCTACTTATGTGTCTCCTTATTTATTTTAATTTACTAAGGAAATGCCTATTTTATCATGGTAAATTACTGGAAGTTTTTAAAAAATATTTCTACAGTGGCAATTCATGGGTACAAATGTTATAATAAAGAGACAGCTTATATAGAAAATGATGATGAATCAGTTTTGCGTAACTAACAAAATAGACTTGATTCATTGCAGAGTGAGTGAGATCGTGCACTCTCAGGACTTTTGAAGGGAGTTTTGGCACATTTTCTGTCTACATGGAAAGCATGATTTGGCTTCATGTTTGCAGCTTTATTTTGAGATATGTGAAAGTTCTGGTCTTGAACTTCCCGACCATTTGTATCACATAGAAATAGCAAGGGCTGTGAGGGAAATTCAGGAGGGCAAGGAAGGCGGCGCAAGGGAGGGGCATCTGCGAGATGAACACTGTGGAGCTGGTGCCCGTCGGGGATCGTGAGCTCCGGGGCCAGTTTTCCTTTGCTCCCCCGCGTTGTCACTGGCGAATGAGAACATCTGGTGTCTGTTTCTTCCGGGCAGGTGAACCAGAAAGCGTGGAGACAAGTGATTCTGTCATCGGGAACAGCATTCAAAGCCATCAAATCTCTGGTGCTGGGCAGGATTTTAGGCAAGTAGACCCCTGCCCCCCCCCCGGGTCACAGGGCAGGCCCCCAATGCACAGCTGGCTTTCAAGCACAAGGCTGGCCACCAATGCACATGGCAAGCCACCAAATCATGGGGCTGGACACCAAATCACAGGGCTGGCCACCAATGCATGGGGCTGGCCCTTCATTTCAAGTCAGTTACACCACTGGTGTCAGTCAAGGCACAGACTGTACTGGTGTCTTAGTGTGCACACAGTCATAAGGGGCTGCAGGAAAAATGCTTCCGAGGCAATGGGCGAGGGTCACTTCACCAGAAGTTCCACGCTCCTTTCTCTGGCAGCCACGCACAAAGGACTGCAGTGATTTTCTCACACACCAAAGTAAAACAGTGACCAAGGCAGGCGGCAGTTCACAGGCCACAGGTTCAACAGTGCAGGTTCAGAAACCCTGCCTGGATGACGTTTGAGAGGAGACATTTAGAAAGCTCATGTTTGCCGTCCTTCAGTTCAGGCCAGTGGCACAGGCCCTGCTTGGCTTTGCTGGCAAGTGCCAGGATTTCTGAATGGCCTGAGCCTCATCACACTACCAGTTACACAGGGCGCAGCTCTGGACAGGCTGGCAGGGCCTCCGTGGATTGCATGTGAAAAGGCCGGCACGTTGTCTTGAAGTTGGCTTTGTTAAAAAATAAATAAGCGCTAAACATCATGGGTACTTACATATCACTTTGTGGAGGATAGTTCTGAGGACTATTTCATATTTCTGGTCTTATATTGGCACTAGTGTGATGTATTTTGTCTAAGACAATGATTTTTTAATCTTTTCAATTATTTGTGCCTATATTCTTACTATTCATTCTTCCTCAGACATAAGCTGAAAATCCCAAGTGCATGAGGAGACACTTGGGCAGCTGATAGAGTCTCTGAAAAGCATGATAATGAGGTTTCCAACTCTATTAAAGCCAGTATATTTCAAACACTATGCTGGGCGTTGATGCGAGAGGCCCCTGTTCTTCAGTCGGGACACGTGACCTGCCACGCTCTACCAGGGTGCCGTGCTGGGTAGAGAAAACATGTGTGAAAGGCACTGCTTGTATGTTGCTTAATTGAATATTCAAAGTGGGCCCTGTGAAGTCACATACACACACACCACACACACACACAACGCACGCAACACAGAACACACAAGAACACAATACACACACAACACACACCACACAACACACACAGAACACACAAGACACCACACACAACACACACACACACACAACACAGAACACAAGACACAATACACAACAAACAACACACAACACACACAGAACACACAACACACACACACACACACACACACAGCTCTGATGACTGCCACAGTGACTACTTGCTTTCAGGAAAAATACGGAATAACAAAGTTGATGTACAGTGTTGAATCTGCTTTGAGAATACGCTTTAGAGTTTGATTAAAACTCTGGCCCCTGATTATTGAGTAACAGATGCATGCATTGCACACTGAGTCCTGTCCTATCATTACGAGTTTTATTCTTTTTTTTTTTTTATTTTTGAGACAGTCTCACTCTGGGGCCAGACTGGAGTGCAGTGGTGTGATCTCAGCTCACTGCAACTTCCAATTCCCTGGTTCAAGTGATTCTCCTGCCTCAGCCTCCTGAGTAGCTGGGATTACAGACACATGCCACCACACCCAGCTAATTTTTTTATTTTTAGTAGAGACAGGGTTTCACCAGTTGGGCAGGATGGTCTTGATCTCCTGGCCTCGTGATCTACCTGCCTCAGCCTCCCAAACAAGTTTTATTCTTAAGCCACACTTGAAGACACAGTGGCCCAATTCTCCCTTGAGAAATTGGTAGCAGCAGCACCAACAAAACAGGGGTTTGTATTTTATGATAATAGCTGGACTAACTCAATTTATCAACTAATACCTGCGGTGTCCTGGGTGGTGAGGCCATGTCAGTGGACAAGCAGGCAGGAACCCTTGAGGAGCTCCGTCCCAGGGCAGGGTTGTGTTGCACAGGAGTCAGCGTGGAGCACTGTCCCCAGGGCAGACTGTGCGGTGTCATGAGGGGGGTGAGGTGAGCTCCCCAGCCTGGGCATGTGACCCACGGACTCGGGAGAAGGAGGGGGTGAGAGGTGAGCTCCAGCCTGGGTGTGTGACCCAAGGACTTGGGAGAAGGAGGGGGTGAGAGGTGAGCTCCCAGCCTGGGTGTGTGACCCAAGGACTCGGGAGAAGGAGGGGGTGAGAGGTGAGCTCCCCAGCCTGGGTGTGTGACCCACAGACTTGGGAGCAGGAGGCCGACCAGCAGGGCTGGAGGGGAGTGAGGTGGCCTGATGCAGGGTGCAGATCATGCAGGCTATATAGGCAGTAAGACCACTACAGGGATGTGGACTTTATTCCCGTGAAATGTGGGGCTATTGAAGGACAAAGACTGACTTTTATCGTGAGACTGCCCCGGCCACTGCGGTGGAATAGGAGCTGAGGAGTCCAGTCAGAGGCCTCTCAGTTATCCAGGCAAGGACGATGCCCTTGACCTGTGCATATGGCAGAGAGAGTGACAACATGTACAGGAACCCCCCTGAGCTGGACATGGAGCCCAGGACCCCCCGTGCAATTAACACAGAGGCCAGGACCCCCCAATGCGATGGACACTGAGCCCAGGACCACCCAGTGTGATGGACATGGAGCCCAGGATCCCCTGATGTGATTAACACAGAGCTCAGGACACCCCTGATGCACTGGACATGGAGCCTAGGACCACCCACCATGATGGACATGGAGCCCAGGACCCCCCAGTGTGATGACACAGAGCCCAGCACCCCCCAGTGTGATGGACATGGAGCCCAGGACCACCAGTGTGATGGACACAGAGCCCAGCAACCCCCAGTGTGATGAACACGGAGCTAGGACCCCCAGTGTGATGGACACAGGGCCCAGGACCCCCAGTGTGATGGACACAGAACCCAGGACCCCCCAGTGTGATGGACACAGAGCCCAGCAACCCCCTGGTATGATGGACACAGAACCCAGCAACCCCCAGTGTGATGGACACGGAGCCCAGCAACCCCCAGTGTAATGGACACGGAGCCCAGGACCCCCCAGTGTGATGGACACGGAGCCCAGCAACCCCCAGTGTGATGGACACGGAGCCCAGACCCCCCAGTGTGATGGACACGGAGCCCAGCACCCCCCAGTGTGATGGACACGGAGCCCAGGACCCCCCAGTGTGATGGACACGGAGCCCAGGACCCCCTAGTGTGATGGACACGGAGCCCAGGACCCCCAGTGTGATGGACACGAGCCCAGGACCCCCAGTGTGATGGACACCCAGCCCCAGTGTGATGGACACAGAGCCCAGGACCCCCTAGTATGATGGACACAGAGCCCAGGACCCCCTAGTGTGATGGACATGGAGCCCAGGACCCCACAGTGTGATGGACATGGAGCCCAGGACCCCCTAGTGTGGTGGACATGGAGCCCAGTGCCCTGCCGTCACCTGCAGCAGCCCAGCCATGGGTGGAGCTGCCTCTGGGGGGTCAGAACTGAGAGGGCTTTCAGTCACCAGGAGCTGAAGCAGGTGTAGAGTCAGAGTGAGATTTGGGTGGGGACACATGGGGCATCCCAGTGTGTGCCTGGTGGGAGATATTTGTCACTCACAGTCCTCTGTGCAGTGAGAAGCAAGGCCATATTTACAACTTCGGCTATGTTGTTTCTGCACATATGGCTTTCATTTTCTCCCTAATAATGGCATATATTTTATTCCATCTTTGAAACTATGGCACAGAAAAGTTTTGAAAAGTCCTAAAAAGTCAAAAGCCATCGAATTGTCCCAGCCTCCCCTGCTCCCTGGACACCCCCAGCTATGGAGCCACTGTGATGCCTTAGATCCTGCAGTGGGGGGCACCTCCAGGGGAACGGGGGAGGTGGCCTCCCCCAGAAAGGAGTCCAAGCTGGGCAGACACAGCCCCAAGTTTGTCCTCTGCCATCTCTTCCCTCTGCCCCACACTGGGGCATCACACGCATCGTGGCTCTGAACCCACGGGCCATGCCACCTTTTCATTGACTAGAGGCATTCTGGGAACTCGGGAAGAGACTGTCATTCTCCAGGGGAGTTGGCCGATCATTCATTGACACAACACATATTGATTGAGTGCTTCTCAGTTCAGTAAATGATGAATGCACAAATCCCTGACCTCACAGATGCCACAGTCTAAGCAGGAAGATAAAAAAACATGCAACAGCTTCACAAAGGTAAGCATTGCACCTTACTTAAAAAGTTCACAGGAGGATTTCTTAAGAAATACAACTTAGATTCAAATTTCATGTCAAAGTTATTGATAAAACACCTCTGTGAAGTAATAGGCAATATATTGTATAACAAACTAAGAAACTGAACTACATCACATGAGTGTAATGAATGAATAAAAATGCAAGTATAAAATTAATTTTATATACACCTATATTCCCTCCAATTAAATAAGTGAAGAACATTAGAGTGGGTTTGAATGTATTGATATTTTTATGCAAGAGTTTTATATTCACTGGTGTATTGAAAAATGTAAGCCTGAAGTTAAAGTTGAGCTGTGAATTTTGTGGCTTGAGGCAATTGGATTTCATGAAATTTTAAATAAAAATTCATTTACCATACACCTAGGGCATGGATATTGACCAAGTTCTAATGACATTTCTCATGTTTTGATAGTTTTATTTTAAGATGTGTTCTGCCATAAGCCTAACAAGCCTCCAAACCATATTGTAAGCCCAATAAAACTCCAGCCTTACATCCTGGGTTAGAGGGTGTGTGAAGCGCCTCATCACCAAAGCCTGCCAGGTCTGTGAGAGGAGAGTCAGTCATCTTCAGGGATGTGTTTGACATGGATGCTAGAGCCCAGCACTCCTTCCTGGGAGCCGTGGTTTGAGCTTCATTTCTTCCCTAGGCCGGCATCTCCCATATGGATTCTATAGCCAGTGCCCCCTGCCAAGGACCCCTTCCTCCCTCCCGGAGCCTGCAGTGTGGGCTGGGCATGGTGGGCTGTGGCTGTAGGTGTGTGAAGAGTGCCTTGTCCAGCTCCTCACACAGCACAGGTGACATGGTGTGGCTGTGTCCCCACCCAAATCTCATCTTGAATTGTAGCTCCCGTAATCCCCCACGTGTCGTGGGAGGGGACCCAGTGGGAGGTAATTGAATCATGGGGGACAGGTTTTTCCTGCACTGTTCTCTGTCCTCGTGGTAGTGAATAAGTCTCATGAGATCTCAGGGTTTTATAAAGGGCAGTTCCCCAGTAAACAGTCTCCCGCCTGCCACCATGTAAGATGTCCCTTTGCTCCTCCACCTTCTACCATGATTGCGAGGCTTCCCCAGTCATGTGGAACTGTAAGTCCATTAAACCTCTTTCCTTTCTAAATCACCCAATCTCAGGTATGTCTCTTTTAGCAGTGTGAGAAAGGACTAGCCCAGGGTCATGGTCTGATTGAAATGCATGTCTGTGTCACCATGTGGGAGGGTCTCAGCCACCGGTGCCTGTTCTGGTTCTGTCTTCTCTGATGCTGTACCATGGCCACAGAGTCAGTTTCCTATAAACCGAAACTTCCAGCTTTAACTCATCAGGAATTCATGCCTCAAATAGGGACACTCGTAAAGCATTCCACCTTGGTTGGGTGCTGCAGCTTCTCCTGTGGTGAAGAATTCTGTGTCATTAGGACTCTATTGATTCTGTGAAGGAACAAAAACAAGTTCTAATAAATAAACTCCTCTGAAGTGAGGGGAACTTACAAGATGAAGCAATAAACAGGGATGATATTTGAGGTGAGGCCTTGAGGAGGCAATTAGGGTTCCTGATTGACATCAGTGCCCTTTCAGGAAGACAGAGAAGTTCTCCCTTCTTCCTCCTCTGCTCTTGGACATCTGAAGATGCAAGAGGAAGACTGCCATCCACACTCCAGGAAGGGGAGCTGTCACCACACACCAAATTGGCCCATGCCTTATTCTCAGACTTGCAGCCTCCAGATCTGTAAGAAATGAATGTCTGTTGTTTAGGTCACCTGGTCTGTGTGCTGTGACAGCACCAGGGCTGACTGAGACCCCCAACATGTACGGGTACAGGGGGATCCAGGAGTCCCAGGTGGCGTTCACAGAAATGCCTGGGAACAGCTGATAAATGTGTAAACTCCACAAACAGAGGAAAGCCATACGGATTTTCATGCAGAAACAAAACATTATGAAGAAAAACCATCAGGATGACATTAGACATCTCCACAACAATGGAGGGAATGGCATGATGATGAAGGAAGGTGGGGGTGATGTTGAAGGAAGGTGGTACGATGATGATGGAAGGTGGTGCAATGATGATGATGGAAGGTGGTGTGATGTTGATGGAAGGTGGTGTGATGATGTTGATGGAGGCTGGTGTGATGATGATGATGGAAGGTGGTGTGATGATGATGGAAGGTGGTGTGATGATGGAAGGTGGTGTGATGATGGAAGGTGGTGTGATGATGGAGGTGGTGTGATGATGGAAGGTGGGGTGATGATGGCAGGTGGTGTGATGATGGAAGGTGGGGTGATGATGATGGAGGTGGTGTGATGATGGAAGGTGGGGTGATGATGATGGCAGGTGGTGTGATGATGGAAGGTGGTGTGATGATGATGGCAGGTGGTGTGATGATGGAAGGTGGTGTGATGATGGAAGGTGGTGTGATGATATGGAAGGTGGTGTGATGATGGAAGGTGGTGTGATGATGATGGAAGGTGGTGTGATGATGATGGAAGGTGGTGTGATGATGATGGAAGGTGGTGTGATGATGATGGAAGGTGGTGTGATGATGGAAGGTGGTGTGATGATGATGGAAGGTGGTGTGATGATGATGGAAGGTGGTGTGATGATGGAAGGTGGTGTGATGATGGAAGGTGGTGTGATGATGGAAGGTGGTGTGATGATGTGATAGAAGGTGGTGTGATGATGATGGAAGGTGGTGTGATGATGGAAGGTGGTGTGATGATGGAAGGTGGTGTGATGATGGAAGGTGGTGTGATGATGATGGAAGGTGGTGTGATGTTGGAAGGTGGTGTGATGATGATGGAAGGTGGTGTGATGATGATGGAAGGTGGTGTGATGATGGAAGGTGGTGTGATGATGGAAGGTGGTGTGATGATGATGATGGAAGGTGGTGTGATCATGGAAGGTGGTGAGATGATGGAACGTGGTGTGATGATGGAAAGTGGTGTGATGAAGATGGAAGGTGGTGTGATGATGGAAGGTGGTGTGATGATGATGATGGAAGGGGGTGTGATGATCAGGGAAGGTGGTGAGATGATGGAAGGTGGTGTGATGATATGATGGAAGGTGGTGTGATGATGAGGGAAGGTGGTGAGATGATGGAAGGTGGTGTGATGTTGATGGAAGGTGGTGTGATGATGATGGAAGGTGGTGTGATGATGGAAGGTGGTGTGATGATGAAGGTGGTGTGATGATGAAGGTGGTGTGATGATGATGGAAGGTGGTGTGATGATGGAAGGTGGTGTGATGATGAAGGGGTGTGATGATGGAAGGTGGTGTGATGATCATGGAAGGTGGTGTGATGATGATAGAAGGTGGTGTGATGATGGAAGGTGGTGTGATGATGGAAGGTGGTGTATGTGATGGAAGGTCACGATGATGGAAGGTGGTGTGATGTTGATGGAAGGTGGTGTGATGATGGAAGGTGGTGTGATGATGTGATAGAAGGTGGTGTGATGATGGAAGGTGGTGTGATGATGATGGAAGGTGGTGTGATGATGATGGAAGGTGGTGTGATGATGGAAGGTGGTGTGATGATGTGATAGAAGGTGGTGTGATGATGATGGAAGGTGGTGTGATGATGATGGAAGGTGGTGTGATGATGGAAGGTGGTGTGATGATGATGGAAGGTGGTGTGATGATGATGGAAGGTGGTGTGATGAGGAAGGTGGTGTGATGATGGAAGGTGGTGTGATGATGATGGAAGGTGGTGTGATGATGGAAGGTGGTGTGATGATGATGGAAGGTGGTGTGATGATGGAAGGTGGTGTGATGATGGAAGGTGGTGTGATGATGGAAGGTGGTGTGATGAGATGGAAGGTGGTGTGATGATGGAAGGTGGTGTGATGATGATGATGGAAGGGGGTGTGATGATCAGGGAAGGTGGTGATGATGATGGAAGGTGGTGTGATGATGATGATGGAAGGTGGTGTGATGATGATGGAAGGTGGTGTGATGATGGAAGGTGGTGTGATGATGATGAAGGTGGTGTGGTGATGATGGAAGGTGATGTGATGATCATGGAAGGTGGTGTGATGATGTGATAGAAGGTGGTGTGATGATGGAAGGTGGTGTGGTGATGATGGAAGGTGGTGTGATGTTGATGGAAGGTCACGATGATGGAAGGTGGTGTGATGTTGATGGAAGGTGGTGTGATGATGGAAGGTGGTGTGATGATGTGATGGAAGGTGGTGTGATGATGGAAGGTGGTGTGATGATGATGGAAGGTGGTGTGATGATGATGGAAGGTGGTGTGATGATGATGGAAGGTGGTGTGATGATGATGGAAGGTGGTGTGATGATGGAAGGTGGTGTGATGATGATGGAAGGTGGTGTGATGATGGAAGGTGGTGTGATGATGATGGAAGGTGGTGTGATGATGGAAGGTGGTGTGATGATGATGGAAGGTGGTGTGATGATGATGGAAGGTGTGTGATGATGAATGTGATGATGGAAGGTGGTGTGATGATGATGGAAGGTGGTGTGATGATGATGGAAGGTGGTGTGATGATGATGGAAGGTGGTGTGATGATCATGGAAGGTGGTGTGATGATGAAATGTGGTGTGATGATGATGGAAGGTGGTAGGATGATGGAAGGTGGTGTGATGTTGATGGAAGGTGATGTGATGATAAAGATGGCGTGATGATGAAGGAAGATGCAGTGATGCTCCTGATAGCACCAAGTTTGGGTCATCAGCTAACTAGTGGCCTGCCAGGCCAAGGAAACCCCACCGCATCCCAGAAGCAAATTAAATGTCACACCCCAGTTTAAACGGCCAGAAATGAACAGGGGGAGATGAGGAGGGCAACATGCATGAGGAGAGGATCTTTCCGTCCCTGTTGGCACACACACATCTCCGTAGTTCAGCCTGTGTGGCTGAGGACACCCGGGTACCTGGCTTGGAAACGGGAGCTATGAGTAAATGTGGTCCGCAGTATGCGCTGATCCTCTGCACGCTGAGAAGCCTGAGGGACTCTTGATTGAACATCACCAAATTCTAGTTAAATTCTAAAATAGTTAAGGTTCAAAAACACAAACCGTCATGTTAGTGTTCGTTCATGAAACCGGCCAATAAGTATGTACTAATGCAACTTTTTAATGTGATGTAAATTTAACAGTATTAATCCATTATTTTTGTACATAGTATGATTTTATTTTATTTTTTGCAGCATAATTATAAATCTGAAATTTAGGATTTATTTTCAGATCGGTTTATTTCCTTTATTGTTAGTATTCAGTTTATTTCGTGATTCACTGGGAATTATTTTTTGTGAGAGAGGAAAGGCTGAAGCTGTTACTCTGGGTTCAGCCACTGTCCAGGCACCCAAATCTCGTGCGCCCGGTGCCCAAGTCCCTCGGCGCGCCCCCACGCGCGCCACCGCTAACCTCTCCCTTTGTCCCGCAGAGCCCGGCGGCCACCTGGACGCGGACACTGCGCGGGCCGGCGCGCGGGGCTTCTCCGGCTGCCTCTCAGCGCTGCAGTTCCGGCGCGTAGTCCCCGTGAAGGCCGCGCTGCAGTCCTGGGAGCTCCGGGCGCACCTTGGTGCGGGGCCCCATGGCCAGGTCCGGCTGCGGAGCCAGGGCCGGGGAGGACGCGGCGCAGAAACACACCCACGTGCGAGCAGGTGGGCACCGCGGGTCCAGACGGGGAGCCCCTGGGTTGAGTCGCAGTGGGCGGCCTGGTGAGACGCCGTGGGCTCCCAGCATTCCCCTCCGCTTGCCCAAGTATTTTAAATATGACGGATGATGTCCAGTCTCACTGTGGCTGACAATGTTAAGGTTAAACCGACACAAATTCCCATTTCCTGAGAATGTCTCACCATTGCCCACCCTGCTTCTTCCCTGCAGAACATGCTGGTCCGGTGGATGAGGGGCGAACCCATAGCTGGCGAGACCAGGGGAGACTCAGCGGTGAGTGGAGGTGACTGTGTTGGAGGATTGAGACCCACAGGCTTTGGGTTTTGTTTCTTTGTTTTGAGTTGGAGTCTCGCTCTGTCCCCCAGGCTGGAGTGCAGTGGTGCAATCTCAGCTTACTGCAACCTCCGCCTCCTGGGTTCAAGCACTTCTCCTGCCTCAGCCTCCCTAGCTGGGATTACAGGCCAGCGGCCACGCCCTGCTAGCTTTTTTATTTTTAGCAGAGACGGGGTCTTAAACTCCTGGCCTCATGTGATCAGCCCACCCCAGCCTCCCAAAGTACTGGTATTACAAGTGTGGCATTGGTTTTAATCAGACAATTTCAAATAACTTAGATCCCATAAACTGCCAGAGTCCGTATATTCCTACAGTAAGCTTTGCATGTACCCATTTGTGTACGTACGTACTGACTCAAGTAGGAATAGGTTCAATCATGTATTGTTGTGATTCACTATGTCCTGCCCAGGTTATTTAAAAGCGGTCCTAAAGACATGATGTGATGTGTCCTGTACTGTAAATGCTACTCAAGCCACTGCTTGTGAGCGTGCAGTGCATGAGGCCTGGGGAGACAAATGTGTGTTTCCTTCTGGAAGTTTCCAATGGACTCTCTAATAAGACTCATAGAGTAAATGCGTAAAACAGCACTATACCATTCAGGACATAGGCATAGGCAAGGACTTCATGACCAAAACACCAAAAGCATTGGCAACAAAAGCCAAAATAGACAAATGGGACCTAATCAAACTCCACAGCTTCTGCACGGCAAAAGAAACAGTCATTAGAGTGAATCGGCAACCAACAGAATGGGAGAAAATTTTTGCAGTCTACCCATCTGACAAAGGGCTGATATCCAGAATCTGAAAAGAACTAAAACAGATTTACAAGAAAAAAACAAACAAGCCCATTGAAAAGTGGGCGAAGGATATGAATAGACACTTTACAAAAGAAGACGTACATGAATCCAACAAACATATGAAAAAATGCTCATCATCACTGGTCATTAGAGAAATGCAAATCAGAACTACATTGAGATACCATCTCACGCCAGTTAGAATGGCGATCATTAAAAAATCTGGAGACAACAGATGCTGGAGAGGATGTGGAGAAATAGGAACACTTTTACACTGTTGGTGGGAGTGTAAATTAGTTCAACCATTGTGGAAGACAGTATGGCGATTCCTCAAGGACCTAGAAATAGAAATTCCATTTGACCCAGCAATCCCATTATTAGGTATATATCCAAAGGATTATAAATCATTCTACTATAAGGACACATGCACACGAATGTTCATTGCAGCACAGTTTACAATAGCAAAGACCTGGAACCAACCCAAATGCCCATCGATGATAGACTGAACAGGGAAAATGTGGCACATATACACCATGGAATATTATGCAGCCATCAAAAACGAAGAGTTCGTGTCCTTTGTAGGAACATGGATGAACCTGGAAACCATCATTCTCAGCAAACTGACACAAGAACAGAAAATCAGACACCGCATGTTCTCACTCATAGGTGGGTGTTGAACAATGAGAACACATGGACACAGGGAGGGGAGCATCACACACTGGGGTCTGTCGGGGGGGAAATAGGGGAGGGACAGCGGGAGGTGGGGGAGTTGGGGGAGAGAGAGCATGGGGAGAAATGCCAGATATAGGTGATGGAGAGGAAGGCAGCAAATCACACTGCCATGTGTGTACCTATGCAACAATCTTGCATGTTCTTCACATGTACCCCCAAACCTAAAATGCAATAAAAAATATATATATTAAAAAAAAAAAACAGCGCTATACCCAGCAGATTGCTAGAACTGAAAAGTCAGCTAAATGTTAGGTACTGAGAGTCTGGAACAGACCATCAGTGCCGACCTCGGTGACATTAGAAGAAAACGGAGCAGATGGCGTGTATGGCTAACTCTGTGCCAATTCTAAATGTTAGGATTCTATCTGACCTAGCGCCCCTGACAATGTGATGTTTCCAGTTTATAATAAAGCATAGGTGTGGCGAGTGCAGAAAGTGATTTCGCTGTGGCTCTGGGCAATGCAGTCAGCCTTGTGTGCGTTGGGCACGGTGCCGGCATGCACATCCTGACTCCGGTTCTCTTCTGCCGCCTCAGGTGTGATTGCCGTCGTGGTATTCTTCCTGCTCTGTCTGGCTGCCATTGCTGTCTGCCTGTATCAGCAGAAGAACTTGTACACACCCAAGGAGGTGCCACCAGAGAGCCGGCTCAGTGCAGTGACTTCATTGATTCACCCGGGGCTCTCAGTGGCCAGAAATGACCTTTGCAAATGCAGCCGGTTTCCAGGCAGTCCGGCTGCACAGACACCCCACCAGGGGGCCGGGGCCTTGTTCTGTGACATTGTCCTTTACTCTCCTCCATGCCCGGCATTGTACGTCACCGTGAGTTAGACAGCTTCACAGTCCGGGTTCGGTTCCCATGCCCTGGGATTTTACATGGTGTGATTTTACATGGATGTGTCACTCACTTAGTGACTGTGAGTTTTGGAAGGGACACTTGCTCCGAGTTCTCTGTCACAGTCGGACCTGAAGCTCCACGTGATCTGCACACACAGGCTGCGTGTACTCATGGTTTCCATAGAACCGAGCTTCCTCTTGACCGTGTTTGTTGAATGTTTAGGTCTTCTTGTGAGCGATAGCCAAGGGGCCAAAAATAAACAGCCTGTCTGCTTTCCTCTCTGCTGGCCAGGGCAGAGTGTTATTCCTTGGTCGAAATTTTTATGTTTTGGCTTGTTTGCATTGCTTTTGTTTCATTTTTCCTATTCAGATGTTCATGATGAATAAGGAAATGTCTGGTACTAACTGCCCGTCTTCAGCTGTGAAACTGAAAACCCACAGAAAGCAACGCTCACCGGCCCAGAGTTAACGCCACACGCTGTCTGCTGCATTTTTCTTCTGGTGCAGAGTTAACCGCACACAATGCCTGCTCTGTTTTCTTCTAATATCGCTGAGGCTGATACTGATGGTCTCTTCCAGACTCTCAGCCATGCCCTGACTCATGCTGACCTCACAAAGGTTTCTGCTTTATCTTTCTCAAATGAAGGTTGAAGAGCAGGTAGAACCACAAATTCCTAATAATGAAATGTATTTTTATTTGCATCTGCAATACCTGAACAATATGTAATAGTAAATTTATTTCCCTAAACTCTTGGGTGATTCTGTGGGTTTTCTTTGTAGCGATGAAATGCTCCTGTCTTTTGTTGTGTGTTCACCTGACGCTCCACGGGGAGCTCGTGGCTTCCCTTGCTGTCCTGGCACAACACTGCAGGTGGCTCCACTCCCAAGCGTTTGAAGCACGGGGACAGGTAGGGAAGCCTGGCCTCCATCCTCTGGGCACCACCCTGTCTGTCCGCCTCGGGGACAGGTGGGGAAGCCTGGCCTCCGTCCTCTGGGCACCCACCCTGTGTGTTCACATCAGGGAAGTTGGGGGAAGCCTGGCCTCCATCCTCTGGGCACCCACCCTGTCTGTCTGCCTCAGAGACAGGTGGGGAAGCCTGGCTTCCATCCTCTGGGCAGCCACCCCATCTGTCTGCCTCGGGGGAGAGGTGAGGAAGCCTGGCCTCTGTCATCACAGATCTGCTCTTCTATGTCCCCTTTGTTAAGGATCAGAAACCACTTTACCTTCATCTTATTTCTGCAGTTAAAAATTGCTGTACTTTTTTATAATGCTATGAGCCTGTCGATTATTTTCCTGTAAATATAAAGCTCTCAGTTGACACAGGGACTCAGAGCGACAAATATTGGCAAGTGGTCTACACGTTTTCCTGCAAAGGTTTCTGAATGGCTGGAGAAGGATTCTAGAGAGAGATGCTGAGTTTGACCCTGAGGAGCTGACTGCAAATGCCGTGACTTGGCTGCAGTGGGGCAGGTGAGAGTTTCTTGCTGGACTCCCAGACATGCTCAGGGACAGGTGAGGGCCGCGTGCCCACCACTGCCCACCCTAGGGGCAGGCCAGGGCCCTGCACCCACCACAGCCCACCCCATGAGGGCAGCAGAGCTGGTGGCACCTAGGTGCATGGATGCCTCAGATGCCTTCACGGTGCTGTCCTCATTGGTGTGTCAAGTTTACCTTCTTGTTTGTTGATAAAACAGTTTAAAGAAATAAAGTGAGGAATGTATTTTAAGAGCATTTATATAACATTTTTAGATTAGCCCTATCAGCATCTTGAAATTGTCAGTTTTTAGGCAGTTGGACAGTGTAACTGTGTGTGTCTGTGCAGTATGCCTGCTTCTCCACACCTCAGGACCATCCCAGGGCTGTTACCATTTGCAAATTAATGCTGCAGGTGCCATGGTGATCTTTTTAAAAGCATAAATGGCTCAAATGAAAAGTGAGAGGAAGGTGTTAAATATTTCCTGGGACTGTGGTCACTGAGGCGTGCCGTAACTGCATCTGAGCCAAGAACTCTCACTTGTGAGATGCAAGCCCAGCAGTGGAGTGTCTCTCTCCCCCTTGGGGCATGGCTGGCGAGTGCCCTGGACATCCTGGGCTCTGGCTGGTGTCCTCACTATAAAATGAAGCTAAAAGGCAAGAACATCCAACTGGGTTCCTTTTCAAATTAAGACAAAGGATGAAAACATCGTGTAATTAGCACTCAATCTGAGAAGGCTGAGGCTTTCTTTCTCTTACCGACTCTCATTTTCCATGTGAATCTGGCCAGGTCATGTGTCAGACACTTGCTCATAATGGGCCATCAGTCAGTAGTGCCACCTTGACTTCTGCAAGCAACGTTGTGAGATGCTCGGGTTCCCTGGGCTGCCCCAAGGCTAGAGTCTCACAAGCATCCCTCAGAGAGGGAAATGGCTTCTCTCCATGCAGGGGAACACGATTGTTTAAAAGGCTTCTGCAGTAGGGCATTGGGTGGAAGGGAACATGGAGCTGGGAAGAGTTTAGCTTTTGCTTTTAACAGGGTGACTCGTCAGCTGCAGAACGAGGGAACCAGCAGGCTGGAGCCGATTCCCCCAGGGACTGTGGCAGGTGGGGCTGCAGCCAAACACAGGTGAGGTCTGACCATGCAACGGTGTTGTCCAATGACATTCAAGACAGGGAATGACGTGGAGTCACTGATCAAAGTGAGTTCCTGTGCGTGTTTCCTGGGTTTCCGTGGACTAAACGCGTCTGCTTACTCCTGCCAGGCCACTGGGTCTCTGTGCTCCCCCTGGAGGTGGCCGTGCGGCCCCGAGGGAGGTGTCTGTGGCCTCCTGTCTGTGCGGGGGACACGTGTGAGTGACCAGAAGGAGGAGGCAGAGGAGGGGGACCCTCAAGAGTGGCTGGTCTGCTGGGGCTCATGGACATCTGCATTCCGAGTCTCTGGAGGTGCCATTCTGCTCACACATAATTGATCCTCAGCCCAATAGAAATGTCTTCATGGCAGATCCCTAGTCTGCACAAACATACAAAACATTCACCATTCTGGATAAAAATATTCATAAACATTATTTCAGAAATTGTCTCAGGGCTTGTTGGTGCGTACAGGTGCCTTTCTGTGCGTCATGATTGTGTGTGAACACACGTGTGTGTCTGCATGTATGCATCTGTCTCTGTGTGTTCTTGTGTCCATGTGTGTGTGTGTTTGGGGAGGGTGGAAGAGGCCACCTTGCTGAGGACACATCTGACCCACCTCGCCATCTCCCCCGTGATCCACTGGTCATTCTTGCGCAACACTGGCCTATTGTTTGAAGCCGACTGGGTGCAGTGAATAACGTTTTATTTGTTTTCGTAAAACCGTGGTTGCAAAGCCAGAGTGAGATGCCGGTGAGGACATCACACACCCTCGTCCTCGTCTGTTTCTCTGTCTACACATGCATGTATCAAAGGACTTCTAGCCAATATACACAAAAGCCATCTGTAAATCCATGAGACAAGACACACAGCTCAGTAGCACAATAGTTAAAAACTTGTACCAGTGCTTCACAAAGAAAATATCCAAATAGCTGGTAAATGTGTTAAAAGGGCTCATATCATTACTCTTCAGGAAACAAGGATTAAAACCCAAATGTGATGCCGCTGTATACATACAACATGGCTGAATTAAAAAAGGCAGCAACCTAAATCAAGTACTGGGAGTGGCATGAGGCAGCTGGAACTCGTGTGTGCTGTTGGGGGAGCAGAGATAGGCGCAGGCCAGGAAAACACCTGCAGGAACTCACCAGGTCAAACGTGCAGAAAGTGCCTGAGAAGCCAGCCCTGCACTCACTCACCTTCTATTGGCCTCTGAAATGTGATAGTAGCTTCTGTGACCCAACGTGTCCCCTCCTCAGTGTGTGCCTGGCCACCTGTGCACGTGGAGACATGGACCGGGATGGCCACCACAGCGCACTCACAAACCCTAGCCAGGAGCCCAGCACTGTGTCCCTGTGCAGGGGACACATGTCTGAAGAGGAGAATTATCAGGGATTCATGGAAACGGCTCATCTGGATTTTCTACTCAAGGGAAAAGTAACAAATTCTGCTCATAAAGAGATAAGCAGGGCCGGGTGTGGTGGCTCACGCCTGTAATCCCAGCACTTTGGGAGGCCGAGGTGGGTGGATTACCTGAGGTCAGGAGTTTAAGACCAGCCTGGCCAACATGGTGAAACCCTGTTTCTACAAAAATACAAAAATCTGCTGGGTGTGGTGGCAGGTACCTGTAATCCCAGCTACTCGGGAGGCTGAGGCAGAAGAATCGCTTGAACCTGGGAGGTAGAGGTTGCAGTGAGCCGAGATTGCGCCAGTGTGAGGCTCCATCTCAAAAAAAAAAAAAAAAAAAAAAAGATAAGCAGAAATTTCAAAAATGAAATTTTAATGCAAGTATTTAAACATTTTTTTTTTCTATTTGCAAAATCAAAATGGAGCTAGGAGTGTGGCTCAGGGCTGGCTGCTCAGGCACTCTCGGGTTCCTGCTGGAACCTGTGGGCAGAGGCTGGACAACCACCCCAGGAGTCGCCACACCCTCCAAGAGGGAGGACATTGCCAAGGATGTTGTTAATTTTATTTGTTGATTTGTCAAGATGAAGACTTTGTAATATGAAACAACTGAGTAGTTGATTATAGTTAAACTCATGGCAAATACTTTTGACTTAACATTTTCCCTCGCCAATATGCCCTATGAAGAGCCTGTCTTTTCCCCTTAACTTAAATGTTGTTAATCTCAGTGCCCATGTAGCAACTATGGTGTTTTGCCTCTAAGAATTCAAAGTCCATTCAACTTTATCAAGGCCAAAAAAGAAATTTCATTACAGCTTGTGGGCATTTTCAGTGAATTCAGTAGCCAATACTAGCAAAAAATCATCACTAGGAAGCACCTTCAGATGACCTTAAAGTAAAGAATTTTTATCTTCTTGAAATTAAAAATTAATGGAGGGCATTAAATTTGGATTTTTATGGTGAACAGTGATTCAGCACTCAATACACCTTGCTCCAGAAATATTAGAGCCTGGAATTTATGATAATAATGAATCCTGTTTTATTGAAATAATAGAGAAAAATGGATTGCAAGAAAAAAACATGGCAAACAATAAGTTGGAAAACTGCTGTTATAAAATCATTCACTTTGGGGCACTATGCACCACTTCTGGAATGATGAAACACTTTGGTATTGAGAGACTGAAACCAGAATTGTTATTCAGAACTTGGTACAACACCAAGGACAGTGACTCCAAAGCTGAAAATGAAGGACAAACGTTGCTGTGTGCAGTGTCACGGTGACAGGAGAAGCTCTGTTGTTTTTTGTTCTAATTTTTTAATTTCTCGAGACAAGGTCTTGCTGCTCTGTCACCAGGGCTGGAGTGCAGAGGCGCAGTTGCAGCTCGCTGCAGCCTTGACCTCCTGGGCTCAAGCGATCCTCTCACGTCAGCCTCCCAAGTAGCTGGGACCACAGGCACGCACCACCAGACCCGGATAATTTTTAAAATTTTTTGTAGAGATGGGGTTTCACCATGTTACCCAGGCTGGCCTCAAGCTCCTGGGTGCAAGCCATCCTCCCACCTTGGCCTCCCACAGTGCTGGGATTACAGGCGTGAGCCGCCACACCGGCAGAACCCCCTTTCTTGGAGTTCATGCCTGACTTTGCTCTGCTGAGGGCGACCTGGCTGCAGGGTGCCCTGAGATGCCAAGAGGAAAAAGTGTTCTCAGACCTCCCTCCTTCTCCACTCAATGACAGCATCCTATCTGCTCTGCTTTACACCACATACCCCAAAGGAGTCACCAACCTTTGTAAGAGCTATCCACCTCTCAACCTCATAGGTTTTAAAACAACCAGATAAACAAGCGGCCTTCATCCCGGGACTGAGGAAGCAGGGCTGACGACCCCACGCGCCACAGCATTTCAGGTGAGCCATTGGTGAAAAGGAAGACAGGGCTGAGTCTTTCATGCCCCTGGCCTGCAACTCCCCATCTGGGAATTTGCCCTGAAAATAGTCCAGAATGTAGGCTGAGATTGAACCAAATCACTGCACTGTTTTCAGTGTTTGGAATATATTAAATTACTCACATCATGTTGTAGAAGAATGTTTAACAACATAGAAAGCTATGGAATGAGGCCACGCCATGGTGTTGGTCAAAACCCAGCAGCCTCAGAGCAGACGTGGACGGGAGGTGCCCAGCAACAGTCAGACGCACAGCCAGTGCAGAGTCAGACATGCAGCCAGTGCAGCAGTGCTGGGGACCCAGGTAGCAAAAATCGACTTTGCAGTGTTCCCTTGGTGCAGCACTCAACAACATGGACGTTTTGTGGAGGTGGTCACCGGGGGACCCCCAGAGAGGGGGAGGAGGGTAGCAGGGCCCCTGAGTGGTCACCACTTGGCACAAGGAGGGCCAGAGCCTCCTTTGTTGACGCCTTCTGTGTAAGGCAGTGGAGTTGGAGCCATGTGGCTGGGCCTCGAGGGCAGCCTGATGGACTGGGGCCCCCAACCAACAGCAAGAGGCTAGGGGGGTGCCCAGGGAGAAGGGGATGGGACCGTCCAGATAGCTGAGGGACCCAGCCAGCAGGGTGGGGGTAGGGAGGAGGCAGGAGTGTTAGGAGGGGGGGGAACCGGGGTGGAGCCCCCACCCTTTTCTGTGACACCTGCTTCCCAGCAGGCCTGTAAGCCTCAGGGAGAGGGTGTGTCTGCTGTGGGGGAGGCTGGTTGGAGTAGGGACCACACCCTCCTGCTCCGAGTGCCCACTGGGATCCATAGCCCTAGCTCCGGCCACCCTGGAAGGGCACAGCCCCTGTTTCCCTGGTTTTTTCAAAGCCAGGCTTTGCCAACTCACTTGCAGGCTGAGAGGCCACGCATCTCCTTGGTAATCTGGCAGTCCCTGCCACCCATGGTTTTGGGCAGATGGTGTCCTGGTCATGCCTGGCACCCAGGTGTACACAGGCCTCATGATCCTCTGGCCAAAGTGCCTCGGAGCCGTGCCACGTGTTTCTCAGGGGGCTGCAACTTCTTTGGGATGATTATTATTATTATTTTTGAGATAAGATCTTGGTCTGTTGCCAAGCTGGGACTAGAGTGCAGTGCTGCGATCATAGCTCACTGCAGCCTCAGCCTCCTTCAAGTGATCCTCTACCCTCAGCCTCCAAAGTAGCTGGAGCCACCAGTGCCTGCCACCATGCCCAGCTAATTTTGTAAAAAAAATATTTTTTGTAGAGATGGGGTTTTGCTATGCTGCCCAGGCTGGTCTCGAACTCCTGGACTTAAGTGATCCGCCTATCTTGGCCTCCCAGAAGGTTGGGATTACAGGCGTGAGTCACTGCACCTGGCCAGTATTTTGAACATTATGAAAAATGGTCTGAGGCTGGGCAAGTTTTCAGTGAAGAGAGAGAGGAGTGGGTTTGCTGGGGCAGTTGGGGAGAACTCAAGTTATTTGGTGACTGAACCCCAGTAAGAATTGATATCTGTGGAGTTAAATGGGAAAGTTACAAAGCCACATAGTGTGTACTGGCTTTTATAAAATAACGTTCTTTTCTATAGCAACTTCTGCCACTGGAGGTTTAGGGTCTAAAACATGCATGTGCACACAGGCAGTAGCACCCATGCACGTGTGTATGCCTGCACACACATGTACACACAAGCACACAGGAGTGTGTCACTCCAGAAGGGCAGTGCCAGGCCTTGCTTGTTCTCTCAGTGTCCTCCTGACGTAGACCCAGGCCTTGCCTGTCGTGCATGTGCCTCGAGCCTCGGGAGTGCAGATTGCAGGTGCACCAATGAAGGAGGGGGAGTGATGGTGAGAGGGGTGAGTGCCAGCCAGCGAAAGTGAGGCCCTCATGCCTGAGACACTTGGTCAGGAGGACCGGCCACAGGAGGAGCCTCTGGAGGGAGGGACCCTCCTTCCCCACAGCCCAGCCAGGCTTCCAGGCTGCTCCTCGGCCTGGCTCCTAGTGGCTCCTTAAGGAATGCTTCCTACTTTGTACTAAGCCAGGAAAAAACAGCAGCTCTAAGACAGCAATAACGGTGTGTCTAATGCCACGGCATGAAATGTATTGCTCATAATACTGCTTGCTTTTAACAGAAAAATGAAATGATGTATAAAAATAAAGCTTTAG
>JAZHEH010001377.1:0-228925 GCA_036589455.1 Ateles fusciceps
AGTACAAGGACCATGTACCAATAACATAACATTATTATTGATAATGTTTTATCAAACACCGTGGTTCATAAATGATACCACCTTGCCAATATTCAAAAAAAGTTAGTACAATAAAACGCACAAAATTAAAACTTCAGTAAATATGACTACTTCATTGTTTTGGGTTAATCAAAAAAGATCAATTACACCATAATGGTGGTGAATAGAAATGACAATATAAAAGTTCTGGGTTAATCCAACAGATAAAGAGCTACACCATGAAGAACGTGGGATGTTACTGTGCTAAAAATATTTTTAGGATCCTTAATGATGTTAATGAAGCTAGTACCCCCTGCTACAACAAGCGCTTCAAAAAAATGTCAGAAGATGTGTTATTGGAATGCAGAAACAACTTTATTTATAGGTATTTCACTTAATACAGATTATACACACTGCATGCACTGAAATTACATCAAATACAACCAGGTTTTAGTATCTACATGTATTCCAGTTGAAAGATGCTCTATAATTAGTCATTCTAATATATTGATACAAAAACCTGTTCACTCTTTTTTTTTAAAATTACAGCTCCAAAGTACAAAGCAAAAACAATATTTTTAAAGTGACTATTATGAATCCTCTTGTATTTTAAATCTCCATAATTTTAATTTTATACTGCTTTTTGTCAACGCTGTTCTTAGTACTAACTCTACTCAAAATGGGAAATGATAACAAACTGTATACCCATTGCTCAATTTGAAAATTGAATGTATCTTCATAATCATATTCCTATGATTTATGTCAGTCCAAAGTCCTCACTGAGCTGTTTACAAAAACGTTTGTTTATATATACATAGGTAGGCATGTATGCATGTATATAATTATGGTAAATCTATACCATAGCCATTTGATGAAGACGTAAATTAATCCCATTAAGTTGAAGACATATGAAACTCCAAATCTGACACTAGCAGAGAACTACTTATTTATTTTCATAGTTACTAAAATTAATGTAACAATGCAAAATAAAAAAGGGATTGTTTTAATGAACTTTTTATTTGGATATATTTTAGTTATATGAACTGGGCAGAAGTTGGCTATTGCGGAATGCAAATTTATTTCTATTTGTGTGTGTGGGGGAGAAGCAGAATCTGTATTAATACTTAGATAACAAAAAACAGTTTAATTTTTTTCATATGTACTTTAACATTACTGGATCTGTGATCATTTGGGGAAACAGCCAAACAATTTGATTAAAAGAAGAAAACACAGGACATATACAGAATGTACTCGATACGACAGGAATTTTCTATATGAAAGATTTATATACGGGACGATATAAGGGATACTAGATGATTACAGTTTACAAGCAAGGAATAATAGTGTAAAGGGGGACAATAACATTGTAAATGTAGATGTAAAAGCTTTTAAGAAGTTTTTTTAGCATGCAGTGTATATTACTTTCTGCTAGAAATTTGACAAACATAAATATGCACACATATATGCAAACATATCTGTGCTTACACATACACTAACCCATTTTAATTCCAAGATATTAGAATTGCTTAAACACTCAAATTAATATGACTTTTCTTCTAGACACACAATTAGCTTTATCAACTTCTAAACATGGGTTTGGTATATTTTATCTTTCAGTTCAGACACCTAAAAAGATTTAATTGTACATTCCCTCTAATTTCTGTAATTTGTGTTTATTTCAAAATAAATAAGTGTATGGCTTTATACACAACTGAAATGTATATATGTAAAATTGAATTGCAGCACTGTGTGGAATTCTGTTGTTAGCTGTTATCAATTATTCTAGATTCAGATAATGACAACTTTATATAGCATGCAAAAGTCTTTTTCTATCAAAATGAAACTACTTACAACATCATTCTGTAGTACTAAAGTCTGTGTCTTTATGTAGTCAAATAATTTTTGTCAGGTCAGCAAAATATCCCTAAATGTAGTAAAAAATTGTATTTTGCCTCCAGATGTTTTGGTATCATGTAAACATAGCCATGATTATCATCTGGAAAATAACTCAGCAGCTTCTCATGGATAATTAATTTCTGTGAAAAAAAAGTAATTATTTGGTCAGCTGTGCTGACTCATGCCTGTAATCCCAGCACTTTGGGAGGTCAAGGCGGGCAGATCACCTGAGGTTAGGAGTTCAAGACCAGCCTGGCCAACATGGCGAAATCCCATCTCTGCTAAAAATATAAAAATTAGCCAGGCGTGGTGGCACATGCCTGTAATCCCAGCTACTCAGGAGGCTGAGACAGAAGAATCTCTTGAATCCAGGAGGCGGAGGTTGCAGTGAGCATAGATCAGGCCACTACACTCCAGCCTGGGAGACAGAGCAAGACTGTGTCTTAAAAATATATATATATAATTATTTAATCTGAGCATCATAAATGATGTGTATATTTTTCTGTAAAAAAATATACTCGATTCATAGTTTTGAATAACAAGTGATGAAATAAAAATAATAGTAAAATGTAGTCTCTCATTTAAGAGGCCATAAGCTAGTTTCCCCAGAGTCCATGCAATTCCATTTTTGTGTATTTGTTCCCCTCCTTGAATATGAGACTACATTTGTATTTACATGTCAAAAGAGCCAGTCAATTTCTAAAAATAATTTTAGTTACTTCAAAGTTTATGTCACTCAACAACTATTTAAGCTGGCATGTTTGAATTACCGAAAATATTTTTGGATAACATAACAGTTGTTTTACGATGAATTCTCTTAAGTTATATCAGTGAAATGGTGCTGTGCCTTGATTTTGTAATTGAGGTTAGAACTTGATATATAATAAATATATTTTAAATATTATTTTATAGATTTCTGTAAATACCGTTTTTCTTTAGAGTTGCATATTTGTTTTACTTTTCACTACTACTGAATAAGAGTAAGAGCAGTACTACTTAAACTTTTCTCTAACTTAATGAAAACATTATTTTATCTAATGTTTCTTCCAAGTTTTAAGACAAAAATAATGAAAATGTTTTTATTTATTTATTTGTAAAAAAAAAAATGTTCAGAGGGAGTCTCACTCTGCCACCCAGGTTGGAGTCCAGTGGCATGATCTAGGTTCACTGCAACCTCCCCACAACCCCCTGCCACTCAAATAATTCTCCATCTCAGCCTCACAAGTAGCTGAGACTACAGATATGCGCCACTAAACTCGACTAAGTTTTTGCATTTTTGATAGAGACAGGGTTTCACCATGTTGCCCAGGCTGGTCTGGAACTCCTGAGCTCAAGCGATCCACCTGCCTCGGCCTCCCAAAGTGCTGGGATTACAGGCGTGAGTCACTGCCGCCCGGCCACTGAAAATTTTTTTAAAAGTCAAATGTATTTCAAAAGATAGTAATATTTTATGAAGTAAATGAATATATAATTGATACATATAAGGTTCCAGGATAAGGCATATAGTACAAATATTTCTAGAAATCTATTGGAATACTTCATTTTCATTATTATGTCAGTTTGACTATCTGCACCCTAATGAAATGAGATTTGTGATTTTTTTTCACTTGACAAAAATGTTTTATTTTTAATTGAATATACTTGTGTATGGATGGATAACTAAATATAACTAACCCTTTCAAAAAGAACAGTTAAAACAATTTTGGTTGAGACTATCTAGAATATGGAAAAATTAAAAGAGTTGGTCTGAAAATTTAGGGAAATAGTTATGTAACTAGGTTGTTCTAAGGAGAAGTTTTGGAAAACATTTAGATGGCATTGTTTTTAAAGTCTAAAAGCTTTTTCATCAAGACTTTATATTTTTACTGAGGTGAGTTTAGTCTCACGGTGGAAGTATGTAACATGACTTTGTATTACACTATCAACTAATCAAGCTATGCTATTACATAAATTTGTCCAAGCATACATCTATAAAAATAAACAATATGCTTAATAAATCAATCTTCAATACATGTAAAAAATCCTGCATGTATAGTTTATAATTATAAAACAATAAGCATAATTCTATAATTTAAAAATGCACCACTTCCAAAAGTTATATAGCCTTCAAACAGAATTACTATTATAAAGAACTTACTGCTATAGCTTGAAATAAAAACAAATAATTTTAAAATTCTTGATCTAAAACCTTGATACTATTTTCTAGATTTTTCTACAACAAATGTGTATCACATGTACCATAAAAATAGAAACCTATAGCTACTCTAGAATTTTAAAAGTCTACTCCTAATTCTAAACACATTAAATCAAAGATGTCATGTATGAACACCCATGATGTATGAGAAAAATGCACTGTAGTTCTTTCTAAAACTACTTAAATATATACAACAAATACAGCTTTGTATTATCACAGAACCTTTGAATATTGTGAGAAAGCTAAGGCATATTTAAAATAAACACAAACTAAGCTTCATAAAAGCTAAGAAAACACGTCTATTACTCAATAGCACCTACAGGAAGCAATTACAGAATGTAGCTTAGATTTATGTAAGATTACTCAAGGTCTGCTTGTCCTGTAGCATTTCTGTTGTGCTCAGGCTGCACATCACACTTAGCTAGACACACAATTACAACATCTAGTTGAACAGTGAGGAGTACAGGTGACAAAATAGCAAAATGAGGCAGTAGTATCTCGTGATGAAATGAAAAGGATAGTAAATACTGATCTGAATATAAATTTAATTTTTAAAAATTATTCTAAAGCATATACACATTTTCATTTATAACATGGACAGGGTGGTCAACAGAGAAAACAGATTTATACATAAAAGATTAATGAATGAATGGGATTAAAATTGTTTTATAATTTTTCCATTTAAATCATTGAAAATAAAAATAGTATCAGAAATATAATAGCTTAAATATTGTATCATTTAAAAATAAACTTGCATAATTAAAATAAATGAGATAATATATTTCAGAATTTTTTGTTCAATTTATGCACTATAGATTTTGATCAAATTAAGTAATATTTCTTTGAGTGCTTTCAGGGAGAAAGAATACAGTACACTGTAGCTCATCAATTAGGCTACTTATAATTTAAATAGACAAAGTTCACTAAAAGTTTCTTTTATTTATCTATGATGACTAATCTTAAGATTTGCTATCTTTCTGTCTTTTCTATGCATGGCTAGAATAGAACCAGAAAGACTATCAAGAACACTTCACTAGAATATTCCAGGAGTCCATTAATGACAACACAAAAGGTTGGAAGATATCTGTGACCTTGTGAGGCAAACGTAATAATAATGACAATTAAATTAAAGGTGACACAAGTCAACTGATAAGAAGGAATCAAGTAAGGAAACAGATATTTTTGCCCTCTGGCCTTTGTGGAAAACTGGTTTTAATGCCTTCTATATTGTTTTCAAATGGAGATAATCTCTCAAACAAAAGCAAAGGATAGATCAAGAATAGTTAATAGTCAAAAATAGAATTCATTTTCATCTATGGCCCAAATTTAAATACTTGTTAATCTCAGTACTCTCATTGGCTTATATGGGTAAATATTTTAGCCCAAAGCAGAAGTGAGTTTAGAAGTTTCTCTCTCAGAGACGCTGCATTCTAAGACATGGAGTCACAGCTTTAAAAATAAAGTTTCTATTTTCATCTTCTTCAAATACAGCACTCATCAAACCATTGAGGAATACTTTTAAAGAGATTCTAGATAATTATTTCAAGGAATTTTCATCTTCATATATACAAGGAGTGATAAGGAACTTTACTCATTACAGTTATGAAGGAAAAGGTTCACTGAAATGGAAGAAAAACGAGATATTCTCCCTTAATTCAGAGGGTGCAAAAAAGGAAAGGCCAGGATTGTCATGACACGAGCAATCAAAATGCAAATGCATTTGTATAAAAATTACATACACTAATGATCATGAAGCCATGGCAGCTTATTATGGGACATTTCAACTTCTGATTCACTTTTCTGGGCTTTGTCATTTTATTTCAAAATTAAATTGAGAATTTAGATTTTGGAAACCTCCCACTCTAGTTATACCTTGCTACCTGCAGGGCACTGATTTTAGGAATATACTAAGTTGAGTCTCAATTTTTACATTCCTTGGAATGATCTGAACTAAACTGAATAAAAGAATAAAAGGGGGAGGAAGTGCAAACTTTTTCTATGTGAATAACTTGTACAAAGGTATATTTTAATTTCAAGCAATTTTCCTACAACAGTTGTTTATAAGTATATAACACAATATTGTAACTCACACGACACCTCACATTACCAGTAAAAGTAGTTACACTCACAGTAATTATAATCCACTAAGTAATGTTTAAACAACCAGATAGCATGTACATTCAAGGAAACTGACATCATTGGAAATACAAGGGATTCTGTATGGAGCTAATGGGAATACTAAGTTTTAACAGAAACTTGTTTAAAATATTACCTGTATATTAAGTACCCAAGAATTACACTAATTTGAAATACTGAACAGAGCATAAAACTTTTCTATATACCTTTACATCAAAGAACACTTCAAATTAACACACTAATTTTAATGTACATACAAAACAGACCAAATCCTAGTCACACTTTTCAAGGTAATATGATACATAATTAACATTTGAATAAAAGTTCAAGAAGCATATGTTATGTAGTCATGACAAGGGTCCTTTGTATTTCCTTTTTATCCCAATAAATCATGATTTTAAAAATTTCCGTTAGTACTGTTAGTAAGTCAGAAATAGTTTAAGAATATAGCATAAAATTGGAACATGTAATTCTTTTCTCAATAAAATATAATGTACACAAAATATGAGGCATTTCCCATTTGTGTAGAAAACGAGTCAGTTGACTTACTGTGAAGAGTTAACTTTAAAGGAAAAATTACTTAAAGAAATGATACATAATTAGTAATTTAATGCTAGAGAAATAAAATAGACTTATTTAAATAAGTTACTCTAGCAAACTCACATTTTTCTTAGGTAGTTTCAAAATCGAGATAAAATCTCTTTGAAATCTCCTATCTCAATCCTTATTTCCACCCTCATATGACTGGAATTATGTTTCATAATATAAGAAATATCATTACACTTTTTTCAAAATAGGGAGTAAAAAGAACTTTACATTCTCCTTTTGACAGATAAAAATGGAAAGGACTTCTTTATTTTAAAATATTTATAGAGAAAGAAAACATTATTACAACAAAAATAACTTTTTTTTCCTTTTTTATTTTCCGAGACAGAGTCTCGCTGTGTCGCCCAGGCTGGAGTGCAGTGACGTGATAGCGACTCACTGCAACTTCTGCCTCCCGGGTTCAAGCAATTCTCCCTGCCTCAGCCTCCCGAGTAGCTGGGATTACAGGCGCCTGCCACCACGCCCGGCTAACTTTTGTATTTTTTAGTAGAGACAGGGTTTTGCCATGTTGGCCAGGCTGGTCTCAAACTCCTGACCTCAGGTGATCCACCTGCCTCGGCCTCCCAAAGTGCTGGGATTACAGGCGTGAGCCACAGCGCCCAGCAAAAAATAACTTTGTAATGATTAAAAGCTGTGGAACAGCATGGTTACAACCAACATAAAAACCTAGTAAAATTATTTTCTATCATTCAACTGTTAAGCAGAGAAGTGGATAATTATAGTGATTTTCTCAGTAACATTATATCAGTGAATATTTTAAAAAAACGGAACCAGAGCTTTTTGGTTTCGTTTTTTGTTTGTTTGGGGTCTTAAAAATCTCTTGCCCTGGATACTTTTCAGAGAGTAGCTTGGATAGTTCAGCTTCACTTCCAAACTCCCGGATATAACGTTTTAATTACTCAACAAGCAGGGCAAGAAATTGCATGTTTCATGACTGATACACTAACCATAAGTGTATATACCAAGACAGCATTATATTACATCACAGCTGCTGACATTCAGAGCAAACAAACAGAGAAACAGCATGAGAGACTCTTGTTATTGCACTGCACTGTCTCTTCTGTAAATGTTAAATTTCCATTACCAGATTGCAGCTAAAGAAGTAACAAAGTTCACTGGGATATCATTTTTAAGATGGTTTTTGTTTGTTTGCTTTCAATGGGAAATCTAAATCACAAAATTAATGATCTTAGCCTAATTTGGAAATCACAAATCACTGAAATTTTTTGGAAGGGGAATGGAATTTTGTTGTTCCTAGAAAGTTATATTTCACTGCAGATTTCAATAGGTGATGTACTGGAATCAGTCTAGGACAAGAAAAATAACATGTTATCAAAATCAGATGGTTGTGTTCTAGGAGTTTTATTTGCCAAGCATGCTTCATGGTTAAAATTCACATTACCAAAATATAAATGCACAGACTCAAAGTTACTGAATTTTACAGATAGCGAATACCAATCCTATTCCAAGCTAACTCAGACTGCAATTATCATTTCAAATCCATGTATCATGTCTACAGCATAGTTTCATGCATGAATTAGAACTCTCTAAAGTTTTCACCATTCATTTCACCTCATTTCTGAAACTAAAAGACTATTCCAACTCAAATCACAGAAATTTGTAAGGCTTTTTTGTTTGTTTTTGGGAAATGATGTATCCCAAACACATGTCTTAGACAGTGACTGGAAGACCCTCAAAAAATTCTACTTTCATTTTTTATTCTCCCCTCTGTTTTTTCACATGTATATTCTTCACAATATTTAATGGGGGAATTGTATTAAGCAAGACTTGGTTTTGGCAGTTTATCTCTTTTATATGACATTGATCAAAATGGATTTTAAAATAATTATTTATACTTATGGTTTCTCTAGTGTCATACCAACCAATTGCTATCAGCTTGCTTTGGAAGGTGTTAATAGAAAATAATGTGAAGCCTCGTCCTCTCAAATTTCCTGTTTTTAAAATTTCGACAACAAATACATACAAAAATGCCTTCCATAATACATGTAGAAACTTATGCCAAAGAAGAGCATTATATTCACCAGGTATAGATGGCTTTATGCAATATATGCACTTCTATCTAATAAATGTTCCATATATTTTCAGAACATTCAAGTCAGAAAAACAACCTACAGAATCATCAAAAGAGAATGAGAAATTATGAGGAGAAAGTATTTGATTCCTTTTTTAAAACATAAAAATTCAGATGAATTCCCTTGTCTCTTATAGTCTACTAGAACCATTTTACATTCCACTTTCATGTTTCTATTCAGATGAGTAATGAACTAAATGTAAATATCCCCAACCCTCATTTTGAAAATGTATTTCTCACTGTTTAAGATAAATTAGAATACTTCTGCCTTCTGCTAACAGTAATATTTTATTCCACTCTAAGTATTTCCTTAAGGAACAATGAATTTGTATTGTATTGGCTGTCACTTCTCCCATTTTGTATGATATTTCTTTGAAAAGAAGACATCTACTGTATTTGATTTTTAAATACATAATTTCTTTTCAGTGTTCACGTATCTTCTTAGCATTCTGCAACATCAGTGAACACCCTAATATTAAACACAAATTGGCGAGTATACAGAAAAGGTAAAGCAACATCGCAAATGTAGCACAAAAGATAAAGATTCAAATTATTTTTAGTATTAGGTTAGTCTGCCTAAGTTCACTAATTCATGTATTGAAGATATTTAGTAATGAATATGAAAGCAACTGTGAACCAATGGCCAAGTATATAATTTGTTTATTTTTTAAGATGTGAAAAATATCAAATAAGTCATCTGCAAATTCAGTGATTCTAAGACAGTCCTTTTAGTTAATAAAAACCTAATAACAACCAATAACTGATTGTCATTAGCATTTACTTTTTTGTATTTTGACTAATTCTTATGTTTAGGAAAATGTCTCTCAGTTACATAAAATGTGCCATGGAAAATGGTTTATTAATTTTATTGACTTTTTAGGATTACAAAATATTTTAAAAAACAAAAAGGTGAGGATATTTGAAAAATACTTCAATTTTTTGTTCTTCATCCATGCCCTCCTTACTATGAATTCATAAACTCAAGTAAAATTAGTCTAGCTCATAAAATATCTCTGTGCCTTCACAAAGCACTGAAACCAGAACTTGTTCTATTAATTAACTTCATTCGTTCTATTAAAAATGATGATCTACACATCTAATTCACAAACCCATTCTTTGTATACATTTAAAGAAAGTCACAAATTAAACCCAGGAAAAAAATGTTATTATACCCAAACCATATCATGTTACTCATAAAAGATACTTTTATGTTGAGAAACGTATCCAGTAAGCAGAACAGCAATAAGAATTAGGAAATGAGAGTGCCCTTTTTAACGGTTAAATATAAACAAAAACACACCCTGTGGAGATGTTCGACGTCTATTATGTTTGTTGCCCATCCCAGATCCACTAACTATGTAAAATATGGGATTCACCAGAACTGTAGAAATAACAACTACAGCATAAATTCATTTAAAGTCTAACAGAAATGATACAAACACTAGGTTTCTAGTTTACCTTTTGAAACAACATTTAATTGTGTACCTATTGTAACAAAAATGCTCCCACATCTGAATTAGTACCTTACCTTCACTGTGTGATTCACAGAGCAAGGTTAATGTCATTGTATTATTTAACTGTGCTTATGCTTGAATGACTTCCATTCTTAAACCCATTTCCAAAGTTATGATAAATTATTTGCATTGTTATCTTGAATGTAGACTTCTTTAATATCCCAAACTTTTGGTGAAAAGAAATCCGTTTTGACTTTCACATTACTACCATTTTGTTAAGCCTGAATAGTTGCTCAAAATACTTTATTCCCTGAAACTTAGATTACCACCTTCTTAAGAGTTAACACAGACAAAATAATAAAGTCAACATATAGTATGACTTCAGAGAGAAAAAAATGGAGGTAAATTCCATTGCTTGTCTTTTTAAAGGGAATAATCACATTTAAATCATTTAATATTTATGAGTTTCTGGATAAATTTATATTCATTTCTCCATGGAACACTGATAAAAGGCACTGGATAAACTCTTGCTTTCATAAATGTATTGGGTTTTAAATTATCGTGCACAGATTTCTTGGGTCTTAACGTGCCCACATTTTTCTTTGTGCCCATTAGAGAAAGCAAACATTTTATTTTCCAAAATACATCTTTTAAGAATGTCTTCTGAATAGCTCAAAATACCTTGAACAAATATGCAAATATTTAAATAGTTATCTAGAGTAGAGACCTCATATATATTTCATTCTCTGGCTTAAAGATGAGGAGTGAGTAGGCTTTCATTTTTCTAATCCCATTCTTGTTATATTGTGTGACTGTAGATTTGATGAACCAAAATAATTTTGAGTTCCTAATCTGAAAATCATATTTTCTTCGTGGGGACTTGAAGGCCTGGTAGAGTGGGGGTGGGGGGATTATTTTGGTGCTGAATTTCTGTGCACAACCACAAATTTTACCAAGTGAAGCTAGGATTCTAAACATCATTAGTATTTAGAGCTATTTATCAAATTCTGAAAAGCTTTACTGTGCTGTATCTAGCCCAGACTATTCTGATCCTCATGCACACAAAAATGGTACTGAGGACAGGGCTACAACCCTTTGTGTTGAAGTTTTTCTAATATATTCTGTAGCAAGAATTGTCATACTGCCATCTACAGACAAAATTGCCCCTACTATAGTCATCATTCTGCATCCAATTTTCCTAAAACAGCAGTTATTTTGTTCTCATCTTCTACCAAACTTAAATGAATCCATATATCTATTTGGATACATCTGAAGAATATGATTGATTAGATCCCTCTTTGAAGTCAATAGATTTTGTAAAGTTCTACATCAACTGAAAATAATAAAAATATAGTTAGAAAGTTGTGTAAGAAATCTGGATTACCTACCGGTCTGGCGTGTACAGACACAGGTGCCTTGAAGGTTGTCACTGGATAGCTGCAGTCAGAAACACTGTAGGGATCGGAGCTGCTTGAGGAACACTTGGAGATTGAATCACAGGCCACAAAGGTGTTATCAAGAGGCAGTTCTTGGATGATGTGGTGCTTTGAATTCAGGGGAGTTTCAGGCTCAATCTGGAAGGCAGGCTGTGGAGAGGCAGATTTGTAGTGTCGGGCCAAATCAGGGCTGTCGTGTTTGAAAGTAGTGGGTGTAGTGCACCAATTGTACTTGCCCATGGTTTGCTCTTCTAGATCAATAGGAAGGTCTAGTGTGACACTGTTTCCATCATTGTCAACATCATCTGTCTTAGTTTCTTCAAAAGTGACCAATTTAAGCAGCAGGTTCTTAGGGGAATGCTTCTTCTTCTCTTCTTTTCTTCATCATCATCATCTGCCTGTTTTCTGGGTTTGGGGTAACCCATTCAGAATTCTGCTTGTTTTTCTGAGCAGTCTTAAGGTGTGGTGCCTGGTGACATCTCACTACAGCAGTGATGAAAATAACTACAATGACAGTTATGGTGCCAGCAACAATTGCAATCAGGATCTTGACATAGTCACTTGTTGGTGAGGATGTATCAGCTGTGTCAATATTTTGGGTCACTGGTGATTCAATGCCTTTGTGCACCAGCTCATTAATCAGCGTAGCGTTTGTCACTGACTCATTCACAAACAGATTGACAATTACAACACTGAAGAGAGAATCAGGTTGTCCTAAGTCCTGAGCTTTGACCAATAGTCTGTGTAACCCAAGGTCTGTAGCAACACATTTCTCCTTCAGTGTTATGTTGCCTGTTACTTGGTCGATTTCAAACAGATCTTTTGTGTTTCCTCCTACAATGCTGTAACGAAGCTCTGCATTCATGCCAGTGTCATTGTCAACAGCAATTACCTTAAAGACCTCTGTGTCTGGATTAGTGGATGGTAGAACCAATTCATAAGAGTAGTTGGAAGGAGGGACAATAAAAACTGGTTTGTTGTCATTGACATCAACCACATTTATGGTTACTTTGGCACTTGAAGAACGTGATACTCTACCACCATCCTCAGCCTTTACATAGAAAGTGTAAGATTCTTGTTTTCTCTGTCAAATGAAATATTTGGTCGGATGACACCAGTTTGTGAATCAATGGTGAAGTAATCATTCACATCTAAAATGGTGAGAGTAACTGCAGAATTCTCTCCATAATCAGGATCAGTTACAGTGATTAGTCCTACTGTACCATGTCTTGGAAGGTTTTCTGGGACATAGAAATTGTATTCGTTGTGAGTGAAAACTGGGCTATTGTCATTCTGATCAAGAACATTTACAAAGACCGAGACATTGGAGGTTAAGGGTGGCACCCCGTTGTCTTTTGCCAGAACTGTGAATAAATATTTTTCCTGTTTTTCTCTATCTAGTTTCTTCACTGCAGTCAGCATGCCTGTACGACGATCCAGGTCGAACTCAGGTGGAGCATCAGTGCTTAGCAGGTAACTGATCTCCCCCATTAGGGCCACTGTCTGCATCCGTTGCACTTACTTCGTCAACTGTGCACCAGGAGAGTTATTCTCAGGAACAGAAAGACTTACGGAAGACTGGGTAAAACTGGAGTATTGTCATTTTCATCTTTCACTTTGATGAGGAGCATGGATGACTGATTCAAAGGAGGTTTGCCAGCATCTGCAGCCAGTAATTTAATGGCATATTCTCTTGTGGACTCAGTAGTCAAGATATGCTGCATCTCCAGGAGGAACTTGATTACTGAAGACTGGCCTTAATCGGAAAGGGATTTCATGGATCTGTAAAGCACGTAACCCTGCCATTATGGTCTGCATCCTTACTCCGTTACAGTTATGAAAGCAATTTTGGTGTTGAGCGGAGCATTTTCTGAAAGAACAACGGTGCCATTGATTGGATTGATGATGTATCTTATGTCAATGGATGGGACATTATCATTGACATCTGTAACATTTACCAGACCATTGCCCTTGCTGGAGTCGATCCACCATCACTTGCCAAAACCAGTAACTTGTGGCTTGGTGATTCTCCCCTGTCCAGTGGTTCCTTGACTGTGATAAGTCCAGTGGTGGCGTTGAGGTGAAATAATCTCTTGCAGTGTTGGAGACTAGATTGCTGAAATAGAAGTGGATCCTGGCATTTTCACCTATGTCAGCATCTGTGGCATGGAGCTGTGTCACTGAAGTACCTACAGGAGCATTTTCTGGTATTCTGACTTCAATCTCCTCCTCCTTAAAGACTGGGTGGTTGTCATTTGTATCAGTAACACTTACTTGCAAAATAGCTGTATCTGGATCTTTCGAGGAGAGGCCACCATCTTCGACCTTTACTTTCATCACGTAGGGTATCCTTCTCTTCCCTATCTAACTCCTTTTGAACAATCAGTTGTGGCATTTTTTCTCCTTCTGGTGTTTCAGATGACATCGAGGCCAAAAATGTTTTGACCCTGGAAAACATGCAATAAAACAGAATTAACTTATGTTAATATAAATTAATATATGAATATGAATATGAATAATAAAATATAATTTAACTTATGTTAGCTAAAACAGAATTAACATGTTAATATAAATTAATATATGAATATGAATAATAAAATATAATTTAACTTATGTTAGCTAAAACAGAATTAACATGTTAATATAAATTAATATATGAATATGAATAATAAAATATATTTTTAACTTATGTTAGCTTATGTGATGAAAACAATTTTTAGTTTCTTGAAGCCACATAACATAGTAGATATCGTTCAAGAAAGAGGTGCCAGAAGACCTGAGTTCTAAGTCTCAACTCTGCCTATAACAATTATTGTGACTACAAGCAAGTTACTTAACATTTCTTGAATACTTGTCAAATTAGAAGATGTTCTGGGGGAGGGAGGCTTCGGATTGTAGCATTTTATGGTAATAAATGTAACTCACTTATGTGAACTATATGCTTTTTAAATTAATCAATTTATTGTTTTATTTTATTTTTCCATAAGTTATTGGGGTTCAGGTGGTATTTGGTTATATGAGTAAATTATTCAGTGATTTGTGAGATTTTGGTGCACCCATCACTGGAGCAGTATATACTGCACCACATTTGTAGTCTTTTATCCCTTGCCTCCCTCCCTTTCTTCCCCTCAAGTCCCCCAAAGTCCATTGTATCCTTTTTATGCCTTTGTGTCCCCATAACTTAGCTCCATATATCAGTGAGAACATACGATGTTTGGTTTCTGAACTACTTCAGTTTTCAAAAGAAAAAAGTATACATAATTTTAAAAAGAATTGTCACTAAATTTTCACAAGAGAAATGAAGCTATAAGCGAACTATCCAAGATGATTCCAAATGAATTGAAATTTTTTACTGTAGATTTCATGGTCTAAATACTTTTCGGTACCAAAAGTAAGCACCAAGATAAAATATCTCCTGCAAGACATCATAAGTGTCATATTTAATAAATACAGCTAAAACCTTTAGCAGAGAGAGAAAAAACAAACTCTGGTCAAATGTAAACTTATATAAAATACACAGAATTTTAATATTTCCCATAGGAATACACCGTCAAAATGAAATTATCTCAGAGATTAAAATGCAATGTTATTTTCTTAACTTCTTTTGTTAACATGCAAGCACAATGAACTAAACTTCACAGGTTAAATCTCAAATTGAGAAAGACAGCTTGGGGATAGGACCTATTTTCAATTAGTCCACAAAGTCACAGTATGGGAGTATTTAAAAACAATCTCCTCCCTAAACTATAATAAGATGATCCCTACACACAAACATAGTGATCTTGCCAGCTCACCGAGGAGTAATGAGAGAGGAGGATCCTGTCCATTGTTACTTGCAGCACTATGACAGAGAGATGAGATAAAAAGGTACTGGGGGATGTGAAGAAAAGATCAGAAGAAGACCTTAAGATTCCTATTCACAGGTAATTTATGAATATAGATATTAGTATATACACACACATATACATATGTACATCTAAATAATTTTAATTATCTACCACATTTTTTAACATACATGTTGTGGGACATGTGGCAAGGATCAGTTATTGGTCTCTTATTTATGTGCTGTGTCATGAAAGAACAGAATAGATCTGAGGTTATAGTTTTATCATACTACTGTCTAAAACAAGATCCTAAAAATTAGAACCTAATAAATAATACTAGAATTTCAGAGATTCTAGAATATATGATCAGTTTACAAATATATTTTGATCACATTATTTTAAAAAATTTACCTGTCTTTAATTGCCTATATATAGTCTTTTTTTTTATTGCATTTTAGGTTTGGGGGTACACGTGAAGTCTTTTTATTTACAAACAAAATATTTTATTATAAAACCATACATTGATGGAATGATCAATGAGAGTATAGAATCATAGCTATAGAAATAGAATACAAAGTCTATTTGACTAAGCCCACTATGACTCATGTAGGATGATATCTTGTAGAGAAAAAGATGGTCATTCAAATCAAGCACGTGTGATAATCGTTTTTAGAAAGAAAGTCGAGATGACTCCAAGTTCTAAAGTCAGAAAGAAATAGTTTAATAACTAAAAATTACAGATTTTATTGGATAAATGGTTAAGTATTTCATTGTAAAATATACATTTTTCTTCAGAGAGTTAAAATGCCGAGTACTGACCCTCTTTGTTTATAATTGACAATTCCCCCTAGGATGTGTTCTTTCAAGAAAATTATCAGTATAAATATTTTAACTCTCTGTGAAAAAATTTATATATAATAAATAATTTTCTTGAAGAAAACATCTTAGGGTTTTTGTTAATTACAAAGAAGGGTTAGCACTCAGGCTCTTTCTCTTAAGGAAACAGAACTTTGAATTCGTCTTTAATTGCCTAAAAAAACCTGTTGCATAGAGCTCTTTATGACTCTAATAAAGGGCATATGTTTTTCTGTATCTTCTCAGAAAAAGGAGCAACCTCTGCTCCCCCAGGTTCAAGCAACTCTCCTGCCCAGCCTCCCGAGTAGCTGGGATTACAGGTGCCTGCCACCGCACCAGGCCAATTTTTGTATTTTTTAGTAGAGATGGGGTTTCACCATCTTGGCCAGGCTGGTCTTGAACTCCTGACCTCATGATCCACCAGCTTGGCCTTGCAAAGTGCTGGGACCACAGGCGTGAGCCACGGTGACCAGCCCGATTCTTGTTACCTTAAAGCTAGATCCATTTTTCGCATGTAATTTCACAAGGGGTGCTATGACTAGCTAAGCCTATAAATGGTCATTGTACCAAATCAGGACTCAAAGGTACTACTGTTTTATTTTACCATGGCCTAGCACATGTAGCAAAGTTGCATAATAGAAGGAAAAACAAACCCTGGTTTTACCATTCTCATGGCATTAACATAATCTCCAGTGAGTAAAATGATATTTCTTAAAAATTGGCCCAATTTATCTATTGTAACTATAGCCTATAAGGTACTTTCAGTAACAAAGTGATTGTGATAAGAAGAATGGTGGCCAGGTGCGATGGCTCACACCTGCAATCCCAACACCTTGGGGGACCAAGGCAGGATAACTGCTTAAACCCAGAAGTTTGAGACCAACCTTAGGGAGACATCACCAATACAAAAAATTTAAAAAATTAGCTGAGCATGGTGACACATGCCTGTAGTCCTTCCTACTTCAGAGGCTGAAGTAAGAGGATCGCTTGAGCCCAGGAAGTCAAGGCCGCAGTGAGCCATGATCACAACTACCCTCTATTCTGGGCAACATAACAAAACTCTGTCTCATTGACAAAAGAATAGAATCCTTTTTTGTCATTCAGCACTTTATTTTGAAAGCTTGATAACGTGGCTAACAGAACTGAGGGTCCCTGGAAGAGGGGTTCCCTGGAAAGAGGTGTTTCTTTTTTTTTTTTAGTTCTAGGGTACATGTGCAGATCATGCAGGATTGTTACATAAGTGTACACATGCTACGGTGGTTTGCTGACTCCATCCCCCCTATCACCTACATTAGGTAGTTCTCTCAATGTTACCCCCCCCCAATCTCCCTACCCCCTGCTATCTCTATTTGATTCGTCTCTCTACCTTTTTTTTAAATTAGTTTGGCTAGCGGTCTATCTATTTTGTTGTTCTTTTCAAAAGACCAACTCCTGGATTTATTGATTTTTTGAAGAGTTTTTTGTGTCTCTATCTCCTTCAGTTCTGCTCTGATCTTAGTTATTTCTTGTGTTTCTGCCAGCTTTCAAGTTTTTTTGATCTTGCTCTTCTAGCTCTTTCAATTTTGATGATAGGGTGTGGATTTTAGATCTTTCCTTGCTTCTCATGTGGGCATTTATTGCTATAAATTTTCCTCTAGACACTGCTTTAAATGTGTCCCAGAGATTCTGGTACGTTGTGTCTTCATTCTTGTTGGTTTCAAAGAACATCTTTATTTCTCTGCCTTCATTTCATTGTTTATTCAGTCAACATTCAAGAGCCAGTTGTTCAGTTTCCATGAAGTTGTGCGGTTCTGAGTTAGTTTCTTAATCCTAAGTTCTAATTTGATTGCACTGTGGTCTGAGAGACTGTTATGATTTTCGTTCTTTTGCATTTGCTGAGGAGTGATTTGCTTCCAATTATGTGGTCAATTTTAGAGTAGGTGTGATGTGGTGCTGAGAAGAATGTGTATTCTGTGGAATTGGGGTGGAGGGTTCTGTATATGTCTATTAGGTCTGTTTGGTCTACACTGAGTTCAAGTCCTGGATAACCTTGTTAATTTTCTGTCTCATTGATCTGTCTAATATTGACAGTGGAGTGTTTAAGTTCTCCCACTATTATTGTGTGGGATCTCTGTCTCTTCGTAGGTCATTAAGAATTTGCTTTATGTATCTGGGTGCTCCTGTATTGGGTGTATATATATTTAGGATCGTTAGCTCTTCTTGTTGCATTGATCCTTTTACCATTATGTAATGCCCTTCTTTGTCTTTTTTGATCTTTGTTGGTTTAAAGTCTATTTCATCAGAGACTAGGATTGCAACTCCTGCTTTTTTTTTTTACTCTCCATTTGCTTGATAAATCTTCCTCCATTCCTTTATTTTGAGCCTACGTGTGTCCTTGCAAGTGAGAGGGGTTTCCTGGATACAGCACACCAATGGTTTTTGACTTTTTATTCAATTTGCCAGTCCGTGTCTTTTCACTGGGGCATTTCGCCCATTTACATTTAAGGTTAATATTGTTATGTGTGAATTTGATCCTGGCATTTTGATGCTAGCTGGTTGTTTTGCCCATTAGCTCATGCAGTTTCTTCATTGTGTCGGTGCTAGTTTACCATTTGGTATGTTTTTGGAGTGGCTGGTACTGGTTGTTCCTTTCCATGTTTAGTGCTTCTTTCAGGAGCTCTTGTAAGGCAGGCCTGGTGGTGATGAAATCTCTTAGCAATTGCTTGTCCATAAAGGATTTTATTACTCCTTTGCTTATGAAGCTTAGTTTGGTCAGATATAAAATTCTGGGTTGAAAGTTCTTTTCTTTAAGGATGTTGAATATTGGCCTCCAGTCTCTTCTGGCTTATAGGGTTTCTGCTGAGAGATCTGCTGTGAGTCTGATGGGCTTCCTGTTGTGGGTGACCCGAACTATCTCTCTCTTGCTGCCCTTAGCATTTTTTCCTTCATTTCAACCCTGGTGAATCTGACGATTATGTGCCTTGAGGTTGCTCTTCTTGAGGAATATCTCTGTGGTGTTCTCTGTATTTCCTGGATTTGAATATTGGCCTGCCTTGCTAGGTTGGGGAAGTTCTCCTGGATGATATCCTGAAGAGTGTTTTCCAGCTTGGATTCATTCTCTCTGTCACATTCAGGTACACAGATCAAGTGTAGATTAGGTCTTTTCACATCATCCCATATTTCTTGGAGGCTTTGTTCATTTCTTTTCACTCTTTTTTCTCTAATCTTGCCTTCTTGTTTTATTTCATTGAGTTGATCTTCAATCTCTGATATCCTTTCTTCTGCTTAGTCGATTCGGCTGTTGAAACTTGTGTATGCTTTGTGAAATTCTTGTGTTGTGCTTTTCAGCACCATTAAGTCATTTATATTCTTCTCTAAGCTGTTTATTCTCATTAGCATTTTGTCAAACCTTTTTTCAAGGTTCTTAGTTTCTTTTCATTGGGTTAGAACAGGTTCTCTGTAGCTCAGAGACGTTTGTTATTACCCACCTTCTGAAGCCTGTTTCTGTCAATTCATCAGACTCATTCTCCATCCAGTTTTGTTCCTTTGCTGGTGAGGAGTTGTGATCCCTTGAAGGAGGAGAGGCGTTCTGGTTTTGGGTGTTTTCATCCTTTTTTGTGCTGGTTTCTTCCCCATCTTTGTGGATTTATCTACCTGTGGTCTTTGTAGTTGGTGACTTCCGGATGAGATCTCTGAGTGAAAGTCCTTTTTGTTGATGATGAAGTTATTTCTTTCTGTTTTTAGTTTTCCTTCTCACAGTCAGGCCCATCTGCTGTAGGATTGCTGGAGGTCCACTCCATACCCTGCTTGCCTGGGGATCACCTGTGGTGGCTGCAGAACAGTAAGGGTTTCTGTCAGTTTCTTCTTCTGTTATCTTCGTCCCAGAAGGATACCCGCCAGATGTCAGCCTGAGTCTCCTTTATGAGGTGACTTTTTGGATCTATGGGGGTCAGGGGAGCTGCTTGAGGAGACAGTCTGTCCCTTATAGGAGCTCAAGTGCTGAGCTGTGAGTTCCATTGTTCCGTTAGAGCTGCTGGGCAGGTACATTTAAATCTGCTGCAGTGGAACTGATAACCGCCTTTCTTTCCCAGGTGCTCTGTCCTGGGAAGGGGGGGCTTTATTTATAAGTTCCTGACATGCTGCTGCCTTTTTTTAGAGCTTCCCTGCCCAGCAAGGAGGTAGCCTAGTCACAGTCTGCCATCAGAGGCATCGTTGAGCTGCCATGGGCTCTGCCCAGCTGCTGTGTGAACTTCCTTGTGGTTTTGTTTATAGAGGTGTAGTTACAACTACCTCGGTAATGGCAGTCTGCCTCGGTAATGGCGGACTGCCTCGGTAATGGCGGACTGCCTCGGTAATGGTAGACTGCCTCTGTAGTGGTGGACTGCCTCAGTAGTGGTGGACTGCCTCCATAATGGTGGACTGCCTCAGTAGCGGTGGACTGCCTTGGTAGAGGTGGACTGCCTAAGTAATGGTGGACTGCCTCAATAGTGGTGGACTGCCTTGGTAGAGGTGGACTGCCTCAGTAGTGGTGGACACCCTTCCCCCCAACAGAGCTGGACCGTCCCAGGTCCAGCTGCGCTTGCTGCGAAGCTCTCAATCCAGAGCATTTCAGATTGCTGGTCTTTGTGGGGGGTGGGATCTGCCCAGCCAGATCACCTGGCTCCCTGTTTCAGCCCCCTTTTTTCAGTTGAATGAGTGGCTCTGTCTCCCAGGTGTTCCAGGTGCCAGTTGAAATGGTCACCCAGATTTTTGTGAGTTTTTGTGTGGAGACCTGCTGCGCTGGCTAAAACAGCCATGCTGGAAACTCATGGTGGTTTTCAGCCTGGGAATCTCCTGGTCTGTGGACAGTAATAACTCATTTGGAAACGCAGTGTTCACTTACCCTCTGCATTGTTCTCACTGGGAACTGCACTCCAGAGCTGTTTCTATTAGGCCATCAAAGTGTGAGGGATTCTATTCCTATTTTACTCTAACAGAGCAATAATCAACCTGGCTTTTCCTTGATTATATAGCAAAAAAAAAAAGACATTTTCATGTAATATCTATTTATACTGTGAAAATTAGCAAGCAAATTCTATCATTTTATATACTGTATATTTTAAGAAAAAATAAAATTTTATTACAACATTGAAGATAAGTAAATACCATAACATACTATTGTAATTTGATCTAAATAAACTTAGTGATTAATGATAATTTGATTTTTGTAATGATATTCCAAAAGGTATTTAGGAAGATTCAAATCCAAAATGTCTATTTATGGATAGAAAAAAATAGTTTCTAAATTGTACTTCATAAAATCCATGGCACTTAACACTCTTTTAATCCTTGACATTCCAATACTGAGTGGCTAATATGGTCAGAGCATTCTTCCAGATGCCAGGGTTATAGCAGTGGGTAAACATATTTTACTAATGTAATAAAAGTTAAGTTCTAGCTAAGGTGAAAGAAAAATTAATAACTGTGTATTTAATGTTATTGATACTAAGGGATTTATATTGATTAAGATAATAACTACATTTTTAATAAGAGCTATATGGGGAAATTCTAAGGTATTATTAGAGGTTGCATAAACAGAAACGAAGATAATATAGTATAAAAAGAACAATTAAATGTTCTAAATCTCTTACGTTTTGGAGCCAATTATCCAATTTATGAATACAGTACATCTGGGAAAAAAGAATATGTTAGTTTTAATTTTAGAATTTATGCATTTATGTTTGTACATTTCTTGTTTATATATTTAGCTTTTAGTTTTATGTGTCTGTCTGAATTTGGAGTTGGCCTTTGCTTTCCCAAGCAAATTAAAGCAAGCTTGTGTCAGATAAAAAACCCAAGAACAGCATACTCACTGTCTTTTAATTACTTTATGTGAAATGGCAATAATCTTAATAATACATTTTTCTAATTCTCATGGTGATAATGAAATGTACATACTAGTTAATGGATAATGTCATCAATGCTCTTCTGTATTCCAAAACTGCTCTGTTCAATATGATGGTAATTAGCCCCAAGGGATCATTTAAATTTAGATTTAAATTAAATGAATTGGATTAACTTTAAAAAATCAGTTCCTACTTGCACTGGTCATATTTTAAGTTCTCAACAGCTCCTTGTGGCCAGTAGCTACTATATTGGATACTGCAGATACAGAATATTTCTCATTATTGTACGAATTCCATTGAACTGTACTCTGCTAAGACATCATATTTTTATTTTAAAAAATCTATGATTAGCCAGGTGATTGCATGCATAGCCCCCATTTTTCCAGATTTTTGAACTCTACAAAGACTTGCTGGGCAAACATATTTAAACTTAATATTGTCCACAGAATTTGAACAGGATTGCCCACATGTAAGACACAGATAATTTTCAATAAAATTCTGGTGAGATATTTAAGTTGATGTCAAAGTATAGGGCCAGCATGAGCTTCATATTATTACTGAATGATGATTCCAAGGCTGTTTTCTGTTCAATCTCCTTTAGGAATAAAGAGTGACTAACATATAGATCCAACATCAGTCCTACCCCAAATAGAGTTAGTTTAACTGTGCTCACATCCACATGATCAATTAAAAAAATTAAGCCATTTGCCATATATTTGACCATGACAGGAGGACAATGAGAGAAATAAAAAGGATATAAGATGTATGGCTCCTTAATTCATCATCTCCCCCAACTTTAGCGTAGACGCATCCTTATATACAAAAAATTAAAAGTTTGGGAGAATTTGACCTGCACTATCCTGAATTCCAAATGCACTTAAAATTATTTATTTTTCTGTAAAGGGGCAAACTCTATGTGTATATCTCTAGGTAATTTATGTAAGCTCTCATATACTAAAGAATGTGAGTGTAGGGTAATATGACATGAAGCTTTGTTTAAATGTGTAATCTCAAGAGATAGCACCTGGCATATGTGAACACGTTTAGTAAACATTTGTTAGATAAATAAATGTATGAATTAAAGTAGTGGTTCTTATTTTAAAAGATATAAGAAGAAGAGCAGCAGAATTTGGTCATTCTTAATTCTCAGTCTGTGTAGGCACAGGAATATTCTATAATTGTTGACTTGGGATTTTTTTGTCTTTTATTTTTAATAAAACTGTTCAGAAAACAGTTTCAAAATTATTTCCTGAAACAACTAATTCTTTTCTGTTCAAAAATGTTATAAAAGCCAAAGTGTCAATCGCTAGTAAAATTTTACAACCTAGTTGTAAAACTTTATTTTCAGAAGAAATTATGACAAATACTAAGTGGGGTATGTAGCCAGGGCATTATTGAAAAAAATACAAAATCCTACATCTGTCAAACATGGATAGGTGCGATCCATAAAGAAAACAAAAATCAGAGAAGAAAATAATATATATGAACTGCATGCAAGAATCATTTACACATGATATGTCAATTTTTGGATTCTGGTATCTTAAATGGCAGTGACCTCTAGTATACGAAACTGCCAGTTCAGGTTGAGGTCATGAAAAATTTATGGACTTTCTAAATAACTTCATCCAATAACCTCATTCTAATAACCTTCATTTGTGAGTAATATTTCTTCCTAAATTCAAGAATAAGCCTTAGGATTGTAAACCCAAGACAAAAACTGCTGAAATAAGCAAGATAAAGCCCTACTGAGACTTCGTTCTTGTGGGGAAAAGAGAAAGTTGATGTTGGATGTGAAACTCGAAAAAGAAGTATTTTTTTCTCTTTAAAAATAGATAAAGGACATTCCTTGCCAAATAAAGAGACATATATTTTGCCTATTGTCCTTGGAAAGAATTAACTAGATCACTGTAGAAAACTTAAACATTTCTGACATATGCATGTGCAAGACACCACTTCATTGCCTATTGGAAGGCAATAAATAACACAGCACTTTTTGAGCTATAAATCTGGTACAGTTGCCCAGAAAATGCATACAGTGCCAGTAAGTACTAAAAATAGTTCCAAAGAACTCTAGTTCTAAAACTGATTAAAAGCCATTTACTCTTTAGATCGAGGAATGCTGGTGGAAAGAACTAAAAATTTATTTTTGACTTTTACCACTACTTGATTTATCAAAAACTAATCTGATATTTAAATTTTTTTCACTTTTCTCTTAGTATCACTGATACATCTTTGGGCACAGGAATGCAAGAACATAGATTCAAACGGATAACACTACAATAAAATGGCTATTTTAGAAAACATTAAGGAAATACTTTAATACACATTGAATATTCTCAATACAGATACAATAGGTATTATACTAAATTCATTTTTATTCCACTAAAAATTTCATGGTTTGCTACAGGCTGTCTAAAACTATTAGAGGGAATAGCAACTGTTGCTTATATATTCAATACTGTGGTGCCAGTGAGAGTCTATGCACTGCTTCTAAAACATTTATTTCAGCATTCATTTGTAGCACTGTCAAGGGAAATACAATAAAAAATTGATTACAATAAAATGTCCCAAGCTGTTAGTCATACATCTGCCGATAACCCTAATGTCACCAAATCCCTCGCTACTTTAAAGTCATATTAAGGAAAGGAGAGTGATGTGTAAGAAAACACATCTCTCTTTGGAAGAAATAAGTTTACATTAAAATATTAATAATAGTATTGTTAATGTTGGTAAAGCCACATACAAGGTTTAAGATGTTCTATATGTATATTTTTTCCACTAGGACTTGGCAAAGCCTATTTTGTAGAACAATACTATTCATAGCATGTGGTTCTTTTTTCTCTTTTTAATGTTAGTCCAAAGAATAGGAATTTCTGTCATTGATTTTTTTTTTCTCTCTCTTGTCAGACTTCAAAATTAAGAACAGTCTTTATTTTTCCCTTTTTACAAAAGAGTAGGCACTTAGGAAGGTTCTTGAAAATGATAGAATTTTTGTACTAAGTTCTGTTTTAATGTGTACTTCCCTCAACATTGCTTTTTTAAAAAAATATATAATAAATTCTATTTCATGTTTTCTGGCCTTGTGTTCACTATCATTACTCTAGTTCCTCCATCTGAGTGAACAATCAAATGATTTTATTATGTTACTTGAATATGCACTCAGACTTAAATGTCTTAAAGTGTTAATTTAAATTCACAATGTTTTGAGATGGAACAAAGGAGATTTAATTGAAGATATCAGGGTTGTTATATCCATGAGAACAGTGAAGCAAATTCATTCTTCATTTTTCCATTTATTTAGTCTATTCTTCATTTGATTACGAAAAGTCAGCTTTTGACTTTCAGAAAGAAAGGAAAATCTTAAACATATGACTTAATGTGAAGTATAGAAATTAAACACAAAACATAATCTGATTCATTCTGCAAACATCCTAGGAGGAACCAATCATTTTTTAACTAGCCTATATAATAATTCAGAATTCTCTTTTTTACTTGTTTCATTTGCTTGTGCTCACATGTGCACTTGCATTCTCTATCTCATCATTTGACTCTATCTCTGTCTCTTCGTTTCTAAAACCTGCAATGGCTAAGCATGCCTTATACCATCGCAAAACTCTTTAATATTATGCAAATGTTTAAATACAAATTGGCCTTGACACAGAGATTTTAATGTTTTACCTTTTATTTGAAAATATTTCCTTTTAAAGACTGTATTTCAAGCATGTGATTTGAATCACTAAATGCTTTTAATTGGGAAGATATGCAATACAAATGAAATGCCACTCCTAACTGTTGCTAATCAGCTCTTTTTAGCAGCTGCTTCCTTGTGCTTAAGTTAGATGAGCTGCATTCATAACAAGAATATAGTATATTCAACCACTGAATACTAGTACTAGAACAAACTTCAGATATCATCTAGCCTTCCTTCACCTCTTATGAATAGGACACTAAGACCCAGTAAGGTTAGGTGATTTGCCCGTGATCACACAGCTGGTTTACTGCAGAACCAGATATGAAAGCCAAGTCTGTTAGTTTTTAGTTCAATGGATTTTCCACTGAAATATGGTTACTTCTCAAAAGGGAAGTCATTTTGATGCTGGCAAGAACTCTACACTCTGGAGAGCTCTCAGTATGAGAAACTCACCAGGTAATTACTGTCCAAAAAGAGCAAAAGCAAAACACAAATTACATGTTTTCTGATCCCAGAATATTGAGCCACTGATAAGAAGACTTCTTCCCTGCTCCCTTCAAAATCACCACCCCTAAAAAGTAATGTTTATTGAAAAAAGAAACCAAAGAAATACCATCTAAATTTGTAAGAGTACATAAATAAACAATATTTTAACTTGCCAAATTAAAGATATGAATAAATATTGAGTGCTATTTTTCTATGTATAAATTGAGTCAGATTGTCAAAATAAAATTCACCTTTACTATTTTTTAATAGGTGGTATAAAGTATTTTACAGTTCTTAGAAGATTTTCTTAAAAATTCTTTAAAATAGGTTAAGAACATTCTAAGAAAAGTCCAAAAGCTTTGTATGGTGCGGTATACTTTATCTAAACTATTGTTTTAAAGAAGCAGGGTAATGATCTAATGGTAAATTTCAATGGAAATTCATGATTAGGTTAAACTTTAAAAATCAGTTATCAAAAATGAAAATATGATCTTTCACTAATAGATACTGCTGTAAACCTCACTGATCACTTATTAATATCAGGAAAGTAAAAACTAAAGTTGCTTCTGGTTCATTGTATGTCAGAGAAAACTTCAGGTAAAGGAAGTCAGTACATAATACAACTTCAAGAAGAGAAAACAGTGCTAAAACATTTAATGTCATATGAAAGTGTTTTATCTTTTAAGTCTCAGGGCTCCTTGAGTGCTTCTATATCTGATTGGTTCTACCTTCTAAGTTGCCAAAAGATCTCAACCAATTTCTTTTGGATCTACTATCATCAAAGTCCAGAAATCTCCTTTTATCCAAAACAAGACTTCCAGTTTCGATATCATATGAGATATGATATTCTGTGTGTCATGGTCTCTGACTACTGATTAAATGGATGTCATAATAAAGATGGTGGCAAATTTTGGGGAGAGAAGTTCGGTGAATGACAAATTTGTCCAGGGATCACATTCTTTTGAAAATCGGTAAGAATTTTAAGAACAGTTCATATATTTTGCTCTTTGATGCAAACAGAGTTTCAAATTGGCAGTAATGAATCAGAGATGGTTCATTCTAATCAAGTCCTTGGTGAATAATTGGAAGTCATTAATGCTATAGTAGGTGAATGACGGAATCTTGTGGTAGATTTTTTTTTTTTCTTATTTTTCATTAAAACACTGGTCACATATATGAATGAAAGTCCCAGATTTCTCAGCGACCTGGGTTTTGAGAAGTAGTATGTAGCCCAAGTCGAATCAAACCTCCACAGGTGAGCTTGGGAAGCTGAAGAATGGCATGGGAGAGTCAGCAAAGTTGGATCTTTTTTCCCTTGAACATTTCAAGCAGACCAAAAACATTTTTTTTTTCCCAGTGGAGGTGAAGGAATGGGAATCATAGATGTGTCTTTTTTCATAAATCTGGGTTTTAACTAAAATGTACATTCTTCTTTGTTGGAAGCAAGACCAGTAAAGGAATGGGGAGTATGGGATAGTTGTGATACATATCTGGGATAAGGGATAATTAAAGAGATAAAAGTTTAGGACAGAAAATATGAGGCCATGCACAGAGAGACTAGAGAAAACTTCCGGTAAGTCCATTTATAAGGTCTATCCCGTTGGTCCTGATCCCATGGGATATATCTGGGAGATATTAAAGGGCCTTACCTCTGACTTATACTTTCCTGCTTTAATTGAGGAGAAAGTGGAACTCATTGCCATTTGTCCTAATGGTTTCTCATTCTGTATTAGAAAGAAGTACCATGTCTTCTGAGACGATTTCTGACTCTTCATTATCTCTGACTTATCTTAAAACAACTCACTGATAGGAAAAATGTCAGCAGGGTTCTGTAAGCATAACTACTGTCTATATATTTAGGGATTCTTTCCCCTACTCAAATTTACTAGAAGTATTTAATATTTCTAGTAAAAATACTATGCCCCATAGCAATGAAGCTAGGAGTGATTTAGGTTATGTTTGGGATCAAGTTGAATTAAAAAGAAACAATGATATTTTCATACTATTAGTAATTTTTTTCTTCAAGTGCAATAAATATAACACCCTTTAATCAGGGCACCAATACAATATAGTCTCTAACCTCCATCCAGAGATTAATAACATGCATGAAATTACACCAAAATTAATTAAAATGATGTCTTGAAAGTCAGAACCAGAATTTTATAGCACAGCACTCAGCAGCTATGTAAGTCATTTGAATAATTAAAATTTCCATTCATATATAATTAACCAATTCTTTACAGACCCAGCAAGTGACAAGCTTAAAGACACTGGTGCCAGTTTTGCTCAATGAAACACAGACATTTTTAATGACTGATAGCAGTTTTGATAAAAATGATTATGAGTGTATGGTCAAAAATATTTTTTCATATGCCACAATACTAAGAGAAAAAAAATATTAGAATGAAAGAGCAAGATGGCAAAATAGAAGCTTTCATTGATCATCTCCCCCCCCCCCCAACAAGGACACAAATTTAACATCTATCTACAAAGAAAAGACAGCTTCATAAGAATGAAAAAATCAGGTGAGCACTCATAGTACTTAGTTTTAACTCCATATCCCAAAAGAAGCTCTGAAGAGATAAAACAAAAACAAAAACAAAAAACAGTCTTGAATCACCCAAGCCACTTCTCCCCCGACCACTGCGGTGGCCTCATGGTACAGAGAGCTTCTCTGGGCAGTGGGAGAGGAAGAATACAGAAATTGTGAGGCATTGAACTCAGTGTTGTTCTGTTAGAGCAGAAAGAAAAACCAGACCAAACACAGCTGACAACCACCCATGGAGGGAGCATTTAAACCAGCCCTATCTGGTGGGGGAACCACTGATCCCAATGGTCCAAATCTGAATTCTCACAAACCTTGCCACAAAGGGCCAAAGTGTTCTAGGTCTCTAATAAATTTAAAAGGCAGTCTAGACTATAAGGACTACAACCCTTAGGCAAGGCCTAGGGCAGAACTGGGCATAGGACAGTGGACTGGCGTGGCATGCAATACTAAGACATCAGCTGGGGAAGTATCACCCTAACCCAAGGCTACACAGTTTGTGGCTCCAAAAGAGACTCCTTCCTTTCACTTAGGGAAAGGAGAGGGAAGAGTGGGGAGGACTCTCCCTTACATCCTGGATACTGGCTCAGCCACAGCAGGATAAGGTACTGGATATAGTCATGAGGTCCCCATTCCAGGCCCTAGCTCCCAGATGACATTTCTAGACAGCTGGCTTCAGGTACCAGCATGGCAACAGGGGAGCAGAGCATCAAGTGGGCTTTTGGGGTCCTCAATTCCAGGACGTGACCCTTGGTTAGCATTTCTGGACCTGCACTGGAACAGAGGGGAGCCCACTTCCCTGAAGAGTGAGACCCATGCCAGACAGCAATCACCACAGACTGACTTAAGAGCCCTTGGCCTTTAAGCAAATATCAACAGTAGTTTGGCAGGACTCCTTGTGGCCTTGGGCAGCAGTGGCTACAGGGTAAGACTCCTCTGCCTTTGTAAAGTAGAGGGAAGAGAGGGAAGGACTGCATATTGTGGCTTGAGTGCCAGCTCAGTCGGAGTACAATAGAACATCAGGTAGACTTCTAAGGTTTTTTGACTGTAGTCCCTCACTTCCAGATGGCACCTCTGCAAACACCTGGGTCTGGTGAGACCTTGTCACCCTGAAATGAAGGACATAGACCTGGCTGGCTTTGCCACTGGCTGACTGTAGAGCCCCACGTCCTTGAACAAGCATTGAAAGTAGCCACAAAGTGGTTATACCAGGCCTTGGGTGAGACCTAGTGCTGAGCTGGCTTCAGGTCTGACCAGGTGCAGTCATATTGATGAAAGCCACCAGGATGCTTATGTTACCATATCCCCAATATTAGGTGGCTCAGAACAGAGAGAGCAACTTTGTTTGAGAAAAAGTAAGGAAACAGAACAACAGTCTCTGCCTGGTAATACAGAGAATTCCCTCGAATATTGACCAAACCATCAAGGCGGTGCCTCTATGAGCTTGCAAGAACCAGTGTTACTGGGCTTCGAGTGCACCCTAAAGCACATACAGCTTAGATCACAACACCAAAGCCCTTTCAAATACCCAGAAAGCATTCCCAAGAAGGATGGGTACAAATACCAGACACCAACGGGTATAATAAATACCTAACTCTTCAATGCCTAAACACTGAAGAACATCTACTAGCACCAACACCATCCAGGAAAACAAGATCACACCAAACGAACTAAATAAATCACCCAGGACAAACCCTACATAAACAAAGATATGTAACCTTTTGAACAGAATTCAAAATAGCCATGTTGAAGAAACTCAAAGAAATTCAAGATAATGTAGAGAAGGAATTCAAAATTCTATCAGATAAGTTTAACAAAGAGATGGAAATAACTAAAAAGAATGAAGCAGAAATTCTGAAGTTAAATAATGTAATAGATATACTGAAGAATGTGTCAGAGTCTTTTAATGGCAGAATGAATTAGCAGAAGAAAAAGTGAGCTTGAAGACAGGATATTTGAAAATACACAGAGGAGACAAAAGAACAAAGAATAAAAAACAGTGAAGAATGCCCACGGGATCTGAGAAATATTAGTAGTCTCAAAAGGGCGAATCTAAGAGTGGCCTTAAGAAGAGGAAGAGAAAGAGATAGGGGTAGAAAGTTTTCAAAGGAATAATAACAGGGAACTTCCCAAACCTAGAAAAATATATCAATATCCAAGTAAAAGGAAGTTTTAGAACACCAAGTAGATTTAATGCAAGGAAGACTACCTCAGGTAATTAATAATTAAACTCCTATAGGTCAATGATATAGAAAAGGATCCTAAAGGCACTAAGACAGGGAAAATACACACACACACACACACACACACACACACACACACACACACACACACACACACACTGGAGCTCCAATATGTCTGGCAGCAGATTTCTCAGCGTAAACCTTAAAATCAGAAGAGAGTGGCATGACATAAAGTGCTACAGAAAAATAAACTTTTACCCTAATATAGTATTTCTGGAGAAAATATCTTTCAAACATGAAAGAGAAATAAAGACTTCCCCAGACAAACAAAAGCTGAGAGATTTCATCAACACGAGATGTACTCTACAAGAAATGCTAAAGGGAGTACTTCAAAAAGAAAGAAAAGGACATTAATGAGCAATAAGTAATCACCTGGAAGTACAAATCTCACTGATAATAGCAAGTACACAGAAGAAACAGAATATCATAACACTGTAACTGTAATGTGTAAACTACTCTTACCCTAAGAAGAAAGAATAAACAATGAACCAATCAAAAGTAATAACTACAACCACTTTTCAAGACATAGAAACAACAAAAAGTTAAAAAGCTCAGGGATGAAGTTAAGGTGTAGAATTTTTATTTGTTTTCTTTTTGATTGTTGGTCTATTTACGCAAACAATGTTAAACTGTTATCAGCTTAAAATACTGGGTTGTAAGATGGTATTTACAAGCTTCAAAATAACCTCAAACCAAAAAACATACAATGAAAATACAAAAAAATAAAAAGCAAGAAACTAACATATCACCAGAGAAAATCTCCTTCACTAGAGGAAAACAGGAAGGATGGAAAGAAGGAAGAGAAGACCACAAAACAACCAGAAAACAAATAATGAAATGACAAGAGTAAATTGTTACTTATCAGTATTATTCAATGTAAATGAACTAAAATCTCCAATCAAAAGACAAAGATTGGCTAAATGGATGAAAAAACAAGAACCAGTGATCTGTTGCATACAAGAAACACATTTCATTCATAAAGTCACACATCGACTGAAAATTTAAAAAAATAGAAAAAGATATTCCATGCCAATGGAAAACGAAAAAGAGCAGGAGTACCTATACTTATATCAAACAGAGTAAATTTGAAGACAAAAGCAATTAAGAAGAAACAAGGAAATTCAGTATATAATGATAAAGGTGTCAATTCAGTCAGAGGATATAACAATTTTAAATATATATGCACCCAACACTGGTGCTCCTGGATATATAAATAAAATATTATTCAAGCTAAAGAGAGAGATTGGGCCCAGTACAGTAATTGCTAAACACTTCAATCACCCACTTTTAGCATTGGACAGATATTCCCAACTGAAAATAAACAAAGAAACATCAGACTTAATCTGCACTATACACCACATGAATCTAAAGATATTTACAGAACATTTCATCAAACAGCTGCAAAATACACATTCTTTTCCTCAGCACATGGATCATTCTCAAGAACAGACCATATGTTAGGTCTCAAAGCATGTCTTAAAACATGCAAACAATTGCAATAATATCAAGCACCATCGCTAAGCACAATGGAATAAAATAAAGAGGAATTTTGGAAACTATACAAATACATGGAAAAAAAATAATATGTTGCTGAATGATCAGTGGGTCAATAAAGAAATTAAGAGGTAAACTGAAAAGTTTCATGAAACAAATGGTAAAGAAAACGCAACATACCAAAACCTATGGGATAAAGCAAAAGCAGTGCCAAGAGGCAAGGTTATGGCTATTAGTGCCTACACCAAAAAAGAGGAAAACACTCAAATAAACAATCTAAAACTTCATCTTAAATAAGTAGAAAAGCAAGAACAAGCCAAAGTCAAAATTAGTAGATGAAAATAAATAATAAATATTAGAGCAGAATAAAATGAAATCGAAATGAAGAAAACAATAAAAAAGATTGAAAAAACAAAAAGTTGCTTTTTTAAAAAGTTAAACAAAATTGACAAACTGTTAGCCAGACAAACTAAGAAGAGAGAAGATATAAGTAAATAAAATCAGAAATAAAATAATCAGACATTACAGCTGACACTGCAGAAATTCAAATGTTCATTAGTGACTACTATGAGCAACTCTATGCCAGTAAATTGGAAAATCTAGACAAAAATAGACAAATCCTAGATACATAGAACCAACCAAGATTTTACCAGGAAGAAATTCAAAACATGAACAGGCCAATAACTAGTAATGAGATCAAAGCTGTAATAAAAAAGTCTCCCACTAAAGAAAAGCCTGGGACCTGATGGCTTTACTGCCAAATACTACCAAACATTCAAACAAGAACTAATCCAATCCTACTCAAACTATTGCAAAAAAACGGAAGGAGGGAATATTTCCAGACTCATTCTATGAGACCAACATTACCCAGATACAAAAACCAGACTAAGACACATCATAAAAAGAAAACTGGGTTGTGGCAGGGCCAAGATGAGTGGTGGTGGGGCCATGATAGCTGATTAGATGTGTGGTTGGCAGCTCCCACCAAAGAGAACAAAAATGGCAAGTGAATCCTGTACCATCAACTAAGGTATCCAGGCTTTCACATTGGGACTGACTAGGTGGTTGGTGTGACCCACGGAGAAGAAAAAGCAGGGTAGAGTAATGATCCACTTGCTAGTTGCACAGGGCAAGGGGAGTCCTACCCTCAGCCAAGGGAGGGGGTGAGTTATTGTGCTACCCTGCTCAGGAAATCATGCTTTTTCAACCAATCTGTGCAACCCAGGGATCAGGAGATCCCTTTGTGAGTCTATGCCCCCAGGGCTTGGGTCTCAAACATAGAGCTGTGCAGAATCTCAGCAGCTGTTTGGGTTGCAGCCAGTGGCAGCAGGCTGGAGACTGCCTAAGATGACCAAGTTCCTGGGGGGGAGGTGCGGCAGCCATCACTGTAGCTCCAAACTGTCATTTCCTGCTGCCAAGACCAGAGAGACTGGAAGGTTTGGACCAGGAGGAATTCTCCACAGTGCAGCATAGCAACTGTGACAGACTGTGGCCAGATTGCTTCTTTAGGTGGGACCTGGATCTATCCCTCCTCACTGGGCAAGGCCTCCCTGTGGGAGTATCAGCAACTTCAGTCAGGGGTTTACAGACAGAACTCTGATCTCCCCTGGGACAGACAGAATCTGAATTGATAAAGGGGATATCACTACTTACCCCACAAAAACACAAACAAGCATCAGAGAATACTATAAACATGTCTATGCAAATAAACTAGAAAATCTACAAGAAATTAATAAATTCCTGGAAACATACACCCTCTCAAAACTGAACCAGGAAGAAACTAAATCCCTGAAAAGACCAATAATGAGTTCTGAAATTGAGGGAGTAATAAATAGCCTACCAAAAAACAAAGCCCAGGACCAGAAGGATTTACAGCTAAATTATACCAGAGGTACAAAGAAGAGCTGATACCATTTCTTCTGAAACTATTCCAAATAACTGAAAAGGAGGGACTCCTCCCTAATTAATTTTATGAGACCAGCATCATTCTGCTACAAAAACCTCTCAGACATACAACAATAACAACAAAAAACCACTTCAGGCCAATATCCTTGATGAACATCAATACAAAAATCCTCAATAAACACAGGCAAACTGAATCCAGCAGCAAATCAAAAAGCTTATCCACCACAATCAAGTCAGCTTCATCCCTGAGATGCAAGGCTGGTTCAACATACACAAAAATTCATCACATAAACAGAACTAAAGACAAAAAACACATGCTTATCCAAATAGACACAGAAAAAGCCTTCAATAAAATTCAACAACCCTTCATGTTGAAAACTCTCAATAAACTAGCTATTGAAGAAACATATCTCAAAATAATAAGAGCCATTTATGACAAACCCATAGCCAATATTATATTGAATGGGCAAAAGCTGGAAGCATTCCCCTTGAAAACTGGCACAAGACGGATGCTCTCCCTCTCACCACTCCTATTCAACATAGAATTGGAAATTATGGACAGGACAATCAGGCAAGAGAAAAAAATAAAGCATATTCAAATAGGGAGAGAGGAAGTCAAATTGTCTTTATTTGCAGATGACATGATCCTATATCTAGAAAACCCCTTGTCTCATTCCAAAAGCTTCTTAAGCTGATAAGCAACTTTAGCAAAGTCTCAGGATACAAAATCAGTGTGGAAAAATCACAAGCATTCCTAAACACCAATAGCAGACAAGAAGAGAGCAAAATCATGAATGGACTCCCATTCAAAATTGCTACAAGGGAAATAAAATACCTAGGAATTCAGTTAACAAGGGAAGTGAAGGACCTCTTCAAGGAGAACTACAAATGACTGCTCAAGGAAGTCAAAGAAGACATAAACAAATGGAAAAATATACCATGCTCATGGATAGGAAGAATCAATATTGTCAAAATGTACCTTCTGCCCAAAGTAATTTATAGATTCAATGGTATTTCCATTACACTACAATTGACATTCTTTACAGTATTAGAAAAAAACTATGTTCAAATTAATATAGAATCAAAAAGAGACTGTATATCCAAGACAATCCTGAGCAAAAACAACAAAGCTGGAGGCATCACACTACCTGACATCAAACTATACTATAAGGCTATAGTAACCAAAGTAGCATGGTACTGCTACAAAAGCAGACACATAGAGAAATGCAACAGTATAGAGAACTCAGAAATAAGACCACACACCTACACCCATCTGATCTTTGACAAACCTTAAAACAAACAAACAAACAAAAAAAACAAGCAATGGGGAAAGGATTTCTTTAATAAATGGTGCTGGGAGAACTGGCTAGCCATATGCAGAAAATTGAAATTGGACCCCTTCCTTACACCTTATACAAAAATTAATGGAAGATGGGTTAATGACTTAAATGTAAAACACAAAACTATAAAAACCCTAGAAGAAAATCTAGGCAATACTATTCAGGACATAGGCAGGCAAGGGCAAAGATTTCACAATGAAAATGTCGAAAGCAACTACAACAAAAACAAAAATTGACAAATGAGATCTAATTAAACTAAAGAGCTTCTGCACAGCAAAAGAAACTATCATCAGAGTGAACAAACAACCTACAGAATGGGAGAATATTTTTGCAATCTATCCCTATGATAAAGGTCTCATATAAAGAATCTATAAGGAATTTAAACAAATGTACAAGAAAAAAAAGAAACAACCCAATTAAAATGTGGACAAAGGACGTGAACAGACATTTCTCAAAAGACAAACGTGACCAACGAACATATGAAAAAAAGTTCAACATCATTGATCACTAGAGAAATTCAAATCCAAATCACAATGAGATACCATCTCTAGGACAGTCAGAATGGCAATTATTAAAATGTCCACATAATACAGATTCTGGAGAGGCTGTGGAGAAATAGAAATGCTTTTACACTGTTGGTGTAAACTGTGAGATCACTAAACCTCTTTTTCTTTATAAATCACCCAGTCTTGGGTGTGTCTGTACTAGCACTGTGAGAATGGACTAATATAGTTAATTGGTACAAGTAGAGTGGGGAGCTGCTATAAAGATACCCCAAAATTTGGAAATGAATTTGCTACTAGGTAACAGGCAGAGACTGGAACAGTTTGGAGGAATCAGAAGAAAACAGGAAGATGTGGGAAAGCTTGGAACTTCCTAGAGACTTGTTGAATGGCTTTGATCAAAATGCTGATAGTTAAATGCACAATGAAGTCCAGGCCGAGGTGATCTCAGATGGAGATGAGGAACTTGTTGGGAACTGGTGCAAAGGTGACTCTTGCTATGTTGTAGCAAAGAGACTGGTGGCTTTTGTCCCTGCCCTAGAAATTTGTGGAACTTTGAATTTGAGAGAGACAATTTAGGGTATCTGGCAGAAGAAATTTCTAAGCAGTAAAGCATTCAGGAAATGACTTGGGTACTGTTAAAAGCATTCAGTGTTATGTATTCCACAAAATATGGTTTGGAATTGGAACTTAGGTTTAGAAGGAAAGCAGAGCATACAAGTTTGGGAAATTTGCAGCCTGACAATGTGATCAAAAAGAAAAACCCATTTTCTGAGGAGAAATTCAAGCTGGCTGCAAAAATTTGTATAAGCAACAAGGAGCCAAATACTAATTGAGAAGGCAATGAAGAAAATGACTCCAGGACATGTCAGAAGTCTTCATGGAAGCCCTTTACATCACAAGCTAGAAATCCTAGGAGGAAAAAAAAAAATGGCTTTATGAGCTGGGACCAGGGACTTGCTGCTATGTGCAGTCTTGGGACTTGATGCCCTACATCCCAGCCATGGCTAAAAGTAGCTAATGTAGAACTCAGGTTGTTGCTTCAGAGCATGGAAGCCCCAAGTCTTGGTGGCTTACATGTGGTATTGGGCATGTGGGTGCACAGAAGTCAAGAACTGAGGTTTGGGAACCTCCACCTAGATTTCAGAGGATGTATGGAAATGATTGGATGTCTAGGCAGAAGTGTGCTACAGGGGCAAAGCCCTCATGGAGAACCTCTGCAAGGGCAGGGCAGAAGGAAAATGTGGGATGGGAGCCCTCATAGAGAATCCCCACTGGGGCACTATCTAGTGGAGTTGTGAGAAGAGGGCCACGGTCCTTTAGACTCCAGAATGGTAGATCCATTAACAGCTTGCACCATGTGCCTCGAAAAGCCACAGACATTCAATGCCAGCCTGTGAAATCAGCCAGGAGAGGGGCTGTAAAGCCACAGGGCTGGAGCTGACCAAAACCATGGGAACCTACCTCTTGCATCAGCGTGACCTGGATGTGAGACACGGTGTCAAAGGAGACCATTTTGGAACTTTAAGATCTGACTGCCCTATTGTATTTCAGACTATTAGGGGGCCTGTAGCCCCTTTATTTTGAGCAATTTTCCCCATTTGGAATGGATGTATTTACCCAATGGCTGTACCCCCCCTTGTATCTAGGAAGTAACTAACTTGCTATTGATTTTATAGGCTCATAGGTGGAAGGACTTGCCTTGTCTCATATGAGACTTTGGACTTGGACTTTTTTAGTTAATGCTAAAATAAGTCAAGACTTTGGGGGACAGTTGGGAAGCTATGATTCGCTTTAAAATGTGAGGACATGAGTTTTGTGAGGGGCTAGGGCAGAATAAAATAGTTTAGCTGTGTCTCCACCCAAATTTCGAATTGCAGCTCCCATAATTCCCGTGTCATGGGAGGAAACTGGTGGGAGGTAATTGAATCATGGAGGTACATCTTTCCTGTGCTGTTCTTGTGATAGTGAATAAGTCTCATGAGATCTGATGGTTTTATAAAAGAGAGTTCCCCTGCACACACACTCTCTCTTGCCAGCGTCCATGTAAGACCTGTCTTTCTCCTCCTTTGCTTTGTGCCATGATTGTGAGGCCTCCCCCAGCCATGTGGAACTGCGAGTCAATTAACCCTATTTTTCTTTACAATTTACCCAGTCTCAGGTATGTCTATATTAGCAGCATGAGAACAGACTAATACAACCTAGAACTAGAAATATCATTTGACCCAGCAATCCCATTACTGGGTCTATACCCAAGGGAATATATATTATTCTACTATACAGATACATGCACGTGTATGTTCACTGCAGTGCTATTCACAATAGCAAAGATGTGGAATCAACCCAAATGCCAATCAATGATAGACTGGATAAAGAAAATGTGGTACATATACATCATGGAATACTATGTAGCCATAAAAAAGGAATGAGATCATGTCCTTTGCAGTGACATGGGTGGAGCTGGAAGTCATTATCCTCAGCAAAGAAATGCAGGAACAGAAAAGCAAACACCACATGTTCTCACTTATAAGTAGGATCTGCACAATGAGAATTCATGGACACAGAGAGGGGACACCACACACTGGGACCTGTTAGGGAAGGAGGGCATCAGCTAAATAGCTAATGCATGCTGGGTTTAATACCTAGGTGATGAGTTGATAGGTGCAGCAAATCACCATGGCACACGTTTACCTATGTAATAAACTGCACATCTTGCACACGTACTCTAAAATTTAAAAATAATAATAAAAAGAGAAAACTACAGGCAAATATCTCTGATGACCATTAGTGCAAAAATCCTCAACAAAATACTAGCAAACCAAATTCAGCAATACATTAGAAAGATCACTCATCATAACCAAGTGGGATTTGTCCCTGGTAAACAAGGATGGTTCAACGTATGCAATTCAATGTGAGACATCATCAACAGAATGAAGGATAAAAACCATATGATCACTTCTATTAATGCTGAAAAAACATTTGATAAAATTCAATATCCCTTCATGACAAAAACCCTCAAAAAACTGGGGATAGAAGGAACATATCTAAACATAATTAAGCCATATATGAAGACCCACACTTAGTATCATACTAAATGTGGAAAACGGAAATCCTTTCCTCTAAGATCTGGAACGTGACAAGGATGCCCACTGTCACCACTGTTATTTAACATAGTATTGGAAGTCCTAGCTAGAGCAATCAGATAAGAGAAAGATAAAAAGGTTATCCAAATTGGAAAGAAATAATTCAAATTATCATTGTTTGCAGATAATATGATCTTATATTTGGAAAAAAACTAAAAACTCCACAAGAAAACTATTAGAACTGATAAACAATTTCAGTCAAGATGCAGAATACAAAACAAACATACAAAAATCAATACCACTTCCATATGTCAACAGTGACCTATGTGATAAATAATTTAAAAAGTATTTCCATTTATAATAGCCACACAAAAATTTAAATACCTAGGAATTAACTAATCCGAAGAAGTAAAAAATCTCAATAATGAAAACTATAAAACATTGATGAAAGCAATTGAATAGGGCACCAAAAATTGGAAAAAATATTCCATGTTCATAGATTAGAAAAATCAACATTGTTAAAATGTCAATACTACCCAAGCAATCTACAGGTTCAGTGCAATCCCAATAAAAATTCCAGTGGCATTCTTCACAGAAATAGAAGAAACAATCCTCAAATTTGTACAGAACCACAAAAAACCCCAGAATAGACAGAGCTATCCTGAGCAAAAAGAACCAAACTGAAGGAATCACATTACCTGACTCCAAATTATACTACAGAGCTATAGTAACCAAAATAGCATGGTATTGACATAAGAACAGACACATGTACCAATAGAACAGAACAGATAACTCAGAAAAACAAATCCTCACTACTACAGTGAACTCATGTTTGACAAAGTTGCCAAAAACATAGAGTGAGGAAAATGCAATCTCTTCAATAAATGGTGCTGGGAAAACCTGTTATCTACATGCAGATGAATAAAACTAGACCCCTATCTTTCACCATATGGAAAAATAAAATCAAATTGAAGTAAATACTTAAATTTAAGATCTCAAGCTTTTATACCATACAAGAAAACATTGGAAACAATCTCCAGGATATTGGTCTAGGCAAAAGTTTCTTGAGCAATACACCACAAGCACAGACAATCAAAGCAAAAATGGCAAATGAGGTCACATCAAGTTATAAAGCTTCTGCACAGCAAAGGATACAATCAACAACAAAGTTACAAGACAACCCACAGAATGGGAGAAAATACTGCGAACTACCCATTTGACAAAGGATTAATAACCAGACTCTATAAGGAGCTCAAACCACTCTAAGAAAAAGAAATCTAATATTCTAATAAAAAATGGACAAAAGACTTGAATAGGCATTTCTCAAAGAAGATATACAAATGGCAAACAGGCTTATGAAAAGATGTTTGACATCACTGATCATCAGAGAAATGCAAATCAAAACTGCAATAAGATAACATCTCACCCCCATTGAAATGACTTTTATCTAGAAGACAGGTGATAACAAATGTTGGCGACAATGTGGAGAAAAGGGAATCCTTGTACAGTGTTTGTGGGAATGTAAATGGGTACAATCACTTGGAGAACAGATTGGAGGTTCCTCAAAAAACTAAAAATTGAGCTACCATGCAATCCAGCAATCCCACTGCTGGGTATATAAACAAAAGAAAGGAGATAAGTATATCGAAGTGATATCTGCACTCCCATGTTTTTTGCAGCACTGTTCACAATAGCCAAGATTTGGAAGCAACTGAAGTGTTTGTCAACAGAGGAATGGGTAAAGAAAATCTGATATATATACATGATGGAGTACTATTCAGAAAGAGAATGAGATCCGTCATTTGCAACAACATGGATGGATAGATCATTATGTTAAGTGAAATTAGCCAGGCACAGAAAGAGAAACTTCACGTTCTCACTTATTTGTAGGAGCTAAAAATTTCAACAATTGAACTCACGAAGACAGAAAGTAGAATGTGGTTACCAGAGGCTTGGAAGGGTTGTCGGTAGGCAGGGAAGGTGAGGATGATTAATGGGTACCAAAAAGAAAGAATGACTAAGACTTAGTGTGTGCTAACACAACACAGTGGCTACAGTCAATAATAATTTAATTATACATTTAAAAATAACAAAAGTATAATTGCATTGTTTGCAACACAAAGGATAAATGCTTGAGGGAATGGATGTCCTATTTACCACAATGTGATTATGGTGGATGGCATGTCTGTATCAAAGTATCTCACGTACACCCATGAATATATACAACTACTGTGTATTAACAAAAATTAAAAGAAAAAGAAAAAAGTAAAAAATCTTTAAAATCTTTAAAATAATGTAAAATCCAAGAGCTAAGAACAATTTACATAAATAAATCTATAACTAAAAATATTCGCTTAAAAATGCTTGTTAGTCCTATCATACACCAATATCAAATTTGTGTCTCATTCATATATTGAATCTTGAATTAGTTTTTCATTTGCCTAATTCTAGATGTCAATTTTTATCCTTTCTTATCCATTAACAACTAGGAAACAGTTTTTCTCAAAGTTTATTATTTTAACATTGCTCATCATTCTTACATAACTATGAAATCAAATAAGAAAACTAATGACTTTACTATTGAAAATAATAAAACCTCCTTTACTAGCTGAGGTTGAATAATTTATAATACATATTCCAATATACTCATATGTATCAATTTTCTCATTCCAATTTTTTATTCTAAGATTTGAAATTAGGTTGGCAAAACGTTCATATTTGATTAACATAAATATTCTAGTTATGAAGTGGGTTCATTACATAAGATTTTGCTAGTGCTAATAATAACTGTGTTTTCTGTATACATATAAAACAAATTTAATATTGAGAAACTTTTGTGCAATTAGTGAAATGCATATCTGACCTAAAATTAGAAGAAAACCACCCCAGGCTACTCTGTTTATACCATTTAGCACTGTGTTCTCCTTCCATTACACAAATAAGAAAGTAACTTCTACATTTACAGTCAATTACAACATATTGCAAATTTTTAAAAAAGCACTATTACTTCATAAAATATCTTTTGATCAAACAACTTGATATATGTGCTAATGCTCTTCCACCTATCACCACTAAAGTATGAGTTGCTCAAACAGCATTCATTGTTTCAACATTTCTGATTTGTTTTCTTATGTGAAAATGCTCATCATTTGAAGGTTTTTGAAGGTTTTCAAAACATTCTGATTCCTTTTTGGAGTTAATAAAATTTTTCTATAAAATATAAGATCCTCTTTATGAATATGTGTAAGGATGTACTACAGCAATGGTTTTCTACTGGTGAAATTCCTGGGCCCCACCCCAACCCCAGAAAACCATTTGTCAAACTCTGGAGACATTTTTCTCATCACAATTAGGCAAGAGAGTGCTACTAAGAACTATTTGGTAGAGGCCAGAGATGCTGCTAAACTTCCTACAGTGCACAAGACAGCTCCCTCACCACTCCACAAGGAAGAGTTATCTAGCCTCAAATGTCAATAATGCCAAGGTTGAGAAGCCGTAGGCCAACATAATGAAAATTGCAATCATAGAAGAAAAAGACTAAATTGTACCTCAATACAAATTTTGTTCTGAAATCAACATAACTGGAATTATAAATGTAGGGTCCTGCAAATAATCAGAGAAGACTCTGAGAAAATATAAATGTATAGAAACTAATAACAGTGCATTACAATCATTTGTGCAAACATCATTTTTTTAGAGCATTAAGCTGACAATAACAAAACATAGTTTTGTTTAGACCTTCTTATTTTGTGGCTAATTAAAAAACCCTTAAGTCATCAACAAATATCTAATTTTGGACTGGGCATGGTGGCTCACACCTGTAATCCCAGCTCTTTGGGAGGCCGAGATGGGCGGATCACCTGAGGTCAGGAGTTCGAGACCAGCCTGGTCAACATGGTGAAACCCTGTCTCTACTAAAAATACAAAAAATTACCCGGGCATGGTGGTGGATTGCTGCCTGTAATTCCAGCTACTTGGGAGGCTGAGGCAGGAGAATTGCTTGAACCCGGGAGGTAGAAGATGCAGTGATCTGAGATTGTGCCATTCCACTGCAGCCTGGGTGACAAGAGCGAAACTCCGCCTCAAAAAAAAAAAAAAAAAAAAACAACTAATTTTATGAAAATATAAATGGATTAAATACTTCCAGTATGAGAATTTTTTTTGTTTTTGTTTTTGTATTTTTTTTTCCTCACTATCCTAGAAAAACATGAAAAGCAAAGCTTTTGACTTAGGTTATTTGTATGCCAAGACAGAATAGCAGCAAACCAGTTTCTATTTGTTACCAATGGAAGTACTGCCTGAAAGCTGCAAGATTTATTCAATAGCTTGAAAATAAAGGTGATAAAAATCAATGCATATGTAAAATATAATACTTGAGTTTATGTGAATCCAATTAATTTAATGATCAGACTATCTGACTATAGAACTGGAGAAATCTTGGTTTCCTCAGCTGACTTGTGGATTTCAATGAAAATTTTAAAATCAAATTTTGATTCAGGTTCCAAGACAAGTTCTTATTCAATCAGAGCTAAAACCATAGGTGACAAAGAACTGAGGATACCCCATTTACGCTGATGTGATTATTACACATTGCATGCCTGCATCAAAACATCTCATGTACCCCACAAATACATACACCTACTATGTACTCATAAAAATGAAAAATGAAAAAAGAACAACAGAAAATATGGAAAAGAATATATCTCAATAGAAGATATTAGTCTGTTTATTTGATATGAATAAATGTACAACTTTTTATTTTATGTTTACGTTAAATCTAATACTGGTCATTAGTTCTTAAATGAAAGTGGTAAATGTATTTGATCTGTGACAATATCATATTAAAAACTACAGTGGCTTAAACATCTAGGTTTTACAACTACTTTTAATATTATTCTAATATAATTTTTATCATTTCATACATTATTTAGTGATTTACTGGTGTACAGTTAGTAAACATGGGTTTATTACAAAATATTGATAATTTTCCACAGCTCCCTACATATCTTAATTAATTAGCATCACATTGAGCAATAATATATAATTCAATCTTTAGTGCAGAAAGAAAACAATAGTATGGAAGTGGAATTATCACTACTTTGTAATCTACCAGGAAGCTGATCGTCATCCTTTGCCTATTATAACATTGCCTCTCCCTTATTCTCCTAAATTAGCTGTCACAAATATCAAAAGATGTGACAGTTCTTGACAGTTAAGGGTTATAAAATAAATGCTTCAACAGTATACAGGTAGCACATGGAGTTTTTAGTTTAAATCTTTTTAATTGAGAATATCAAAGCTTTTGTCTCCTTTTTATGATCTACTTTGAATAAAGTTTACCAATTGGTAAGGACATGAATGAGCATACCTGTTTTCAATCCGTGAGCAGCTACATTTCTTAATTTTAAAATGAAAAAGAACAAAGTATATGTCTAATTGTAATAAAAAAAATGCTATATTTGGAAAGTCACATCTTGATAAAATTTTTAAGATAACCTTTTCAAAATTGAGTTCCAAACTATAATGCCCACAAAAACATTTTGTAGCATTGATAAGTTACTATGATAAAAGGATGGCAATTGAGGAATGTGGTAGAAAATATTTTTAAAATACTTTTTATCTTGTCTAAAAATTAAGGTAAAGTTCTTATATATCAGAGCCAGTATAATATTTATACTTTCTCTCTGGGAATCAAAGCAGAAGTTAAAATTGTTGGTATCCACAGCCTCTATATGTTATCAGAGCATCGGTAAGAAGCTAATAGTTGTAAGAAAATGGTTTAGACATGCATGCAAGGATACCAAGAAAATCTTCAAAAGCAATGTAGCTATGCCCAAATAAACTGTTAAAAGAGGAATCTCTTATCAGTGATGCCTATTACACTGAGGTTTGTGACACCTACAAGATCCAATTTGAAACCCTCTTAAAAATCCCTATTATTCTAAATAGACACACCTATTTGTTTTGACCTACCCTCTTAGAAGAGGGAAGATGCTGCTCCTTGTAAGATACTCTAAATGTAATAGAAACCAAGAAGAAGGGTGTTAAAACACTGATCTAAACTAAAGAGTGGAGTTTACTAATAACAGAAAAGAACATCTAAATGGAGATTTGAGCTTATCTAATCCTATGAATAATTCTGGACTATAAAAAATATTTTCTGAGAATCTTGAAATGCATTTACTAAAGTAGATAATTTCAAACAATAAACAAAAAAATAAAGTAGATAATTTTTAGGAAGTATTTTTAAAGTATTTTGAAGAAAACTGAAATGTGGTGGGAGGCACATTTGACTATTAACTACTGAATAATGAAATAGTGGCTATGATTTCAAATAAATTAGCCATACATATTATGCTAAATTACGTTGAAGAACATAACAGCATGTACAAACAATTCTGGATATTAAAGCAATGCTCATGTGATAGATTTTGAAGTTATATTTTGATTTTCAAACACTAATTAAATAAAATCAGAATATCTAAAAAATAACACTGGGACATATATATTGAAATACAGTGAGCATCTTCAATGATAGGAGACTGGTAAACATTTGGTAAATACAGATTTTTAGCTTCTGAAAAACATATCTTTCTCTTATAAAAATCAAGTTTCTACCAAAAAAAGTCCAGGTCCAGATGGGTTCACAGCTGAATTTTACCAGATGTACAAAGAGGAGCTGGTATCACTCCTTCTGAAACTATTCCAGATAATACAAAAAAGAGGGAATCCTTCTCAAATCATTTTATGAGACCAACATCATCCTGATACCAAAACCCAGCAGAGACTCAACAAAAAAAGAAAACTTTAGGCCAATATCCATGATGAACATCGATGCAAAAATCTTCAATAAAATATTGGCAAACCGATTGCAACAGCACATCAAAAAGTTTACCCATCATAATCAAGTAGACTTCATCCCAGGGATGCTATTGGTTCAACATATGCAAGTCTATAAACGTAATCCACTGCATAAACAGAACCAAAGACAAAAACCACATGATTATCTCAATAGATGTAGAGAAGGCTTTCAACAAAATTCAACAGCCCTTTATGCTAAAAACTCTCAATAAACCAGGTATCAGTGGAACTTATCTCAAAACAATAAAAGCTATTTTCGACAAACCCACAGCCAATATCATACTGAATGGGCAAAACTGGAAGCATTCCCTTTGAAAGCTGGCACTAAACAAGGATGCCCTCTCTCACTACCCCTATTCAACATAGTATTGGAAGTTCTAGCCAGAGCAATCAGGCAAGAAAAAGACATAAAGCATATTCAATTAGGAAAGGAGGAAGTCAAATTGTCTGTATTTGCAGATGACATGATTGTATATTTAGAGGACCCCATTGTCTCAGCCCAAAATTTCCTGAAACTGATAAGCAAATTCAGCAAAGTCTCAGGATACAAAATCAACATGCAGAAATCACAAGCATTCCTATACACCAATAACAGACTAACAGAGAGACAAATCAAGAGCCAACTCCCATTCACAGTTACTACAAAGAGAATAAAATACCTAGGAATACAACTAACAAAGGATGTAAAGGACCTCTTCAAGGGGAACTACAAACCACTGCTCAAGGAAATAAGAGAGGACACAAACAGATGGAAAAATATTCCATGCTCATGGTTAGGAAGAATCAATATCGTGAAAATGGCCATAATGCCCAAAGTAATTTATAGATTCAATGCTATCCCCATCAAGCTACCAATGACCTTCTTCACAGAACTGGAAAAAACCACCTTAAACTTCCTATGGAACCAAAAGAGAGTGCACATAGCCAAGGCAATCCTAAAGCAAAAAGAACAAAGCTGGAGGCATCACGGTACCTGATTTCAAACAATACTACCAGGCTACAGTAATCAAAACAGCATGGTACTGGTACCAAAACAGAGATATAGACCAATGGAACAGAACAGAGGCCTCAGAGGCAACACCACACATCTACAACCATCTGATCTTTGACAAACCTGACAAAAACAAGCAATGGGGAAAGGATTCCCCTGTTTAATAAATGGTGCTGGGAAAACTGGCCATGTGCAGAAAGCAGAAACTGGACCCCTTCCTGACACCTTACACTAAAATTAACTCCAGATGGATTAAAGACTTAAACATAAGACCTAACACCACAACAACTCTAGAAGAAAACCTAGGCAAAACCATTCAGGACATAGGCATAGTCAAGGACCTCACGACTAAAACACCAAAAGCATTGGCAACAAAAGCCAAAATAGTCGAATGGGATCTAATTAAACTCCAGAGCTTCTGTACAGCAAAAGAAACGATCACTAGAGTGAACTGGCAACCAACAGAATGGGAAAAAATTTTTGCAATGTACCCATCTGACAAAGGGCTAATACCCAGAATCTACAAAGAACTAAAACAGATTTACAAGAAAAAAACAAACAAACCCATTCAAAAGTGGGCAAAGGATATGAACAGACACTTTTCCAAAAGAAGACATATATAAGGCCAACAAACATATGAAAAAATGCTCCTCATCACTGGTCATTAGAGAAATGCAAATCAAAACCACATTGAGATACAATCTCACACCGGTTAGAATGGCAATCATTAAAAAATCAGGAGACAACAGATGCTGGAGAGGATGTGGAAAAATAGAAACACTTATACACTGTTGGTGGGAGTGTAAATTAGTTCAACCATTGTGGAAGACAGTGTGGCAATTCCTCAAGGATCAGAAATACAAATTCCATTTGACCCAGCAATCCCGTTACTGGATATATACCCAAAGGATTATAAATCGTTCTATTATAAAGACACATGCACACGTATATTCACTGTGGCACTGTTTACAATAGCAAAGACCTGGAACCAACCCTAATGCCTGTGGATGACAGACTAGACAAGGAAAATATGACATATATACACCATGGAATACTCTGCAGCCATAAAAACGACGAGCTTGTGTCCTTTGTAGGGACATGGATGAATCCAGAAACGATCATTTTCAGGAAACTGACACAAGAACAGAAAATCAAACGCTGCATGTTCTCATTCATAGGCCGATGCTGAACAATGAGAATACATGGACACAGGAAGGGGAGCATCAGATACTGGGGTCTGTTGAGAGGGACTAGGGGAGGGACAGTGGGGGTTGGGAGATTGGGGAGAGATAACATGGGGAGAAATGCCAGATATAGGTGATGGTGGGATGGAGACAGCAAACCACCTTGCCATCTATGTACCTATACAAATATCCTGCATGATCAGCACATGTATCCCAGAACCTAAAGTGCAATATATATATATACTTTTCAAAAAAAGAAAAAAAATTCCAGTTTCTGATTTGGCAAACTGCCAAGTGGTGATAGAAAAATAATTAATATAAAAGTAACTCATGGACACAAAGAAGGGACCAACAGATATTGGGCCTACTTTAAGGTTGAGGGTGAGAGGAAAGAAAGGAGCAGAAAAAAATATCTATTGGGTACTTACTTGTCTTAGTACCTGGGTGATGAAATAATCTGTACAACAAATCCCCATGACAGGAGTTTACCTATATAACAAATCTACACGTGTACCCCTGAACCTAAAATAAAAATTAAAAAATAACTAAAAAACTAAAAAATAAATAAATAGTAAAATTAAGGACCCTAACAATAAATAAGTAATTTGCATTTTCAACATCATTACTCTAAAATCAAATGTGGACTTGTAAAACATTAGATTATTACATTAACTGAACTCTATGCCATGTCTTGTATTTAACTTGATTTTTATTATCACCAGAATGATTTAGATTTATAGCAATTGCTATTAACTCTATTAACTAGATACTAAAATTTATTTCAATTATTTTTATTAGGGACTATGCTAAAATATTCAAGCTATCTTTAGGAGTTCAAGGCAAGTTTTAAAATAAACGTACTTGGAATGTGTTTAGTAATTCATAAAATTCCTTCTTTTCATAAATAATGTCATGTGAAGAAATCAGTAATCGTTATATGGATAGTTGAATTGTAAAGTAGAGGTCTGCATCATATCTGGTTTAATGAGTCAATGCATGTAGAAATTTTTCTGGACCAAACTTTAACTTATCTTTAGAAAAGTGATTACTTCTGCTAGAATACAATACAGGCATTTAGGTCACCACCAAATGATTCATGCTATATATGAAATATATAATATCCCAAACACGGAGTGAAAAATTTAGGCAAATGAATGAAGAAATACAAAACATATGATGCAAAAATAATTAAACTATTATGAGTGACAGCACATTTTGTATTGTTGATGAACAGAGACAAACAGCAAAATACAAACTTGATCCCAAATCAATGATATCGATTATCTTCAAATCAGTAAAATAAAGTATAACAAAAACAATTAAATGATTATTGGTGACACCACGTTTTGTAATGTAGATGAACAAAGAAAAGCAACACTTGATCCTGCATCAATGGTATAAATTATCTTGAAACCAGTATAATAGAAGACAGTATATGCGGTTCTAAATATTTATGAAGAATACCTCCACGGAGGTAAAGACATAAAGACTCTTTGTAAGATTCTTCTCTTACAAAAACCACTCAAAGCGTTGACTCTACAATCTAAAATCTCATTTTGGAAAGCTGCTCAAGTGGTTCTGTATCTCATCCTCTCTTCAGGCTATACACAAATGGTCTGTAGACAAATGGCTATTTAGGGAAATATGTGTAGAAAAGGAGAAACTCGGTCATACATTTAGCTTCTGAAAACTTTACTTGTTTAGTAACTTGGCAAGACATCTAATCCCTCCTACATTTTGTGGATCAGTGCATGGAAGCAAACGATATAGTCTTCATCTATTGGAATAATGTCAAAGGAAATAGAAGTCTTATGTCCAAAAGTAACAGAATTCTAAATGCAATTATGCCTGTTTTCCATGCCTGTTTTTTTCTTTGTATAATTTAACTTTAGAAAACACTACATTAGATGAACAATGCCAGCTCAGAAAAAAATTCACCCTATATAAGTTTTATGACAGCATTTCTGCTGTTAGACAATCCTTCAGAATCTAGTCTTTTGCCAATAGAGCCAAGTCACCCTGAGAGTCGTTCTGCTAAAATAAAACAAGAGTGTAGTTCAAGTTTGTGCAAGTAATAGTTGACCCTATTGACGCTTTGCAGAAGATGGCAGCTCTCTAACTCAAGGTAGACCAGACCTTGAGAAGAAGGTTGTAAAATGGAAAAGAAGGAACCAGTGTAGAAATTTTGGGTTTTAAATATTGTGACTATATATTCTGGTTGTCCCTGTTTAATGTCAAAATTGTCTTAATTTGGAGGATAAATGATATGGCCATCCTAATATTATACAAGGCAAGTAGATAACAAAAATTCAGATGAGGATAAAATCAAGGTAAAAAATGTACAAAAAGGTTGGGCCTGGTGGTGACAGCCTGTAGTCTCAGCTTCTGGGGAGGCTGAGGCAGGGCAATTAGTTGAGCCCAGGAGTTCAAGGCTGTAGAGTGCTAAGGTCGTGCCTGTGAATAGCCACTGCACTCCAGCCTGGGCAACACTGCGAGACCCTATATCTACAATAAACACACACAAACAAATACACAAAGTACACAAAGATAATTCATTCTTTAACCTACAAATTGAATACGACCTGTACAGGTCGAACCATTTGTCCACTACCTCTGTGAAAAATCATTTGAGAAAGCAATACTTAATAATAAATATTGCCTAAGCAGTCATCAAAATAAATAGAATAAAAGTTCTTCTTAAGAAGCAACTACTGATAACGGCAACTAGGAAAGCAAATCTAGTTATTCATGAAATAGCAATTACTAACCATATAGTAAAGCATAGAGTTATGCAGTCATCTGTTTATGAGGAATCAACAAAACTCTCAACATCACACTGTAAATACAAATCAAAAAAGCTGTTGCCAGTAAAAAAGAAGTGTCAATATTTCCTTGTGGCAATGCACCACAAATATGGGTGAATAAACTATCACTAACTCATTGAAACAATCACAGATTTAAGGAAGCTTAACAGCAGCAACAGATTAAACAATTGTAAATGAGCTGTGTAGCAAGGCATGGAGACACTTTAACTCTTGACGTTACATAAAAACATAGTTTATGTTTACTTATAGCTGCATTTAATCTAATTAAGAATCTATTCCTTAAGATGAAAAAAATACAAATAATTGCTTCACTAAATTCCATAGTTACCTGGTAATAACAGGAGGTTATTGGGTAAAATGCTATTTTTTACATTAATCAATACCTAAGTAAGGCCAGTCACTATTTTGTGGTATAAAATAGTAATGTGAAACATTATTTCAGAAAGAGATAATTTTTTTTTGTCTCACACCTTTATAGTCTAGATTGTAGAACACCAGACATAGTTACAATGAGATTTCAATTTACAAAACATCCATAAAACAGTTGGAGAAAAATTTTAAATTAGTTAAATTTCCATTAGTATAATTATATTTGAGTAGACAAATATAGCTTAAGAATTTTTGTTTATTAGATAAATAATTAAAATCCAATTTCTGAGAGCTAAAGATATTATCAGTTTTATTAATCTGGTTATCTTACATGTAAACTAGTTTTGTGTGAGAGCTTTAGCTATATAAAAACGCTTTCATTTAGCAGTTAGGTATTTAATCTTAAACAGACAAACAGACTATAATTAACCTCAAACTACAGAGAAAATAGATTATAGAGAAATGTTTAGAATCCTAAAACTACAGATGAATAAATAGCTATAAATAGCCTATAAAGAATCCAGTCAATGATTTTCCAATTTAGGGCCATATATCCATTCCCCAATGAGGTCATTTTGACTTTTCCAGGCCTATGAGTACTTCTAGTTAAAAAGGTGCATTCCTATGCCATTACTATGGTTTCCAAAGGATTAAACATTGATAGCATGTCATTGCTACTTCAACTTGGAGATTTCTACATAGGGTTTGGAATCTAGGAAAATGATGCATTTGATGGGGGTAATACAGCTATCTGTAACTCATCTCTTAGGAATAACTTTCCTCACAGCAAAATTAAAAGATTTAAATGCCTCCTGAAACACACAGAATCTGTTAAATACTTACTTTCTCCAAGGAAAAGCAAGTATGAAACCACTAAATTGAAAATGAAATAATCAGCATCATAATCTTATTATACTGTGTATTCAAACGATGTAAGTAGCCTTCGTTTTATATTTACTTATTTATTGAAGGTAGTTGAATGGGAATTAATTGAATATTCATTAGTTTGTAACTAAGCACGATCATATTCTCTGGCTTTTTGATATCTATATGCAATCTAACATTCATTCATTCAGTGACTTAAATAAAGGACTCTGTTCAACTAACAGTAATCTATAAAGTCTTATTAATTTATTTATAATCCATTAACTTGTTTCTCTAGAATTCATGCATCCAGACAGTAGAGACAGTATATGATTATTGAGAACAACACTTTGTTCTTCTGTTAACCATTTACTTCATTATTTTCATTATTGACCGCAAAGCTCTCCTTGTTCCACTGTCCTTAGGATGCAGGCTATTTATTCTGCTATATTTCCTTGGTCAAACTATTTTAAATGAATTATTCTAAACAAATTCTTGTCCTCAGAGGGTATCTTGGCTCTCTTATAAGCCAGAAAAACATACTAGCATCCAAGAAAGGCTTGTTATAGCAAATATTCTGCTTGAAAAAGGATATTCTAAAACCTATTTAATTTAGAATAATTAAAAATAAAAAAGTTCAAGTATGCTATTACATACCTGTTCTACAAAATCTACTGCAAAAAAAAAAAAAAAGTCATCATTGTCTTAAAAAAGGGATAGGAAAATAAATTCTCAGCTTGAAAAAAGAAAGAGAGGAAATTTTTTTTAAAAAAAAATAAGGGCATATGAATGAGATGTAAATAAAGCAATTCCAGACGGTAGAGACAGTATATGAGAAAGCACTCATATTAGCAGTATCACTGTCATATGGAGGGCCAGGAGGAGACGAAGACAAATGAACAGGAGACATTCAATTCAAGACATAAGCCAAAGAGGGTAAATGAAAGACATAAAAAAGAAAAAAAAAAACTGAACTAGGTCCAGAAAAAAATGGGGAGCCAGTGGCATTGATCAAGAAAGAGATAAATGTCATATTTTTTTCTGTGTACATACATAAAATATGTACAGAAAACTAAGTTTAAGTCATAAAATAGGCATTTCAAGGAATATAAAGCATCAACTCTTAGAAAAAAATGTGAAAGACTATAATTAACCTCAACCTACAGAGTAAAACCTGTAACTATTGTTTACCGACAGTTTTCCTCTAGGTACTCAGCAAACTTTATAGATTTTACTTATTTTATTAGCTTTTATAATATCCCTGCATGCTACATAAGGATAATTTAAATTTTCTCCATTATATAAGAGAGGAATTGGAGGCATAAATAACAAGTTTGAAAATTAAGATAATATAAAGACTTATGTAATTACCACAACTAGCACAATAATTATCATTGTCATCAAAAGGTTTTATTTCCAGTCTCAAAATGATTGTACAGATAAATGTTGGCAAAAAGTACTGCCGTAATTGTAGACCTAGTAGCAAAATAAGATATCATAAGTTAATGAAGGTGCTTGGTGAAAATCTACTAAAAATAAATTTGAAATTTTAACTTCTCTGAGACAATAAAACTTCAAATAATTTGATTTTCTAAATGGCAGCATGACCAATTTAAGATAAAATGTTCTTTCAACATAATAAATATGGCCAGGTGCGGTGGCTCATGCCAGTAACCCCAGCATTTTGGGAGACCGAGGTGAGCAGATCACTGGAGGTCAGGAGTTTGAGACTAGCCTGGCCAAAATGTGAAACCCCATCTCTACTAAAAATACAACCACAAAAATTAGCCGAGCAGGGTGGTGGATGTCTGTAGTCCCAGCTACTCAGGAGGCTAAGGCAGGAGAATCACTTGAACCTAGGAGGGGGAGGTTGTAGTGAGCCGCTGCACTCCAGCCTGGGAGACAGAGCAAGGCTCTGTCTCAAAAAAAAAAAAAAAAAAAGGAAAAAACAATATGTAAGTATACACACATACATATACATATATATAAATATATATATATACATATATATATATATAATAAATACGCTTTCCTCTTTACTATCATTAGAACAAAAATATAATCCCGATAATGCCTATTATTAATCTCCTTGTGGACACTGTTTTTCAAACACATTTTTTATCCCTCAAGACTTTGTACATTGGGCACTCATTAAATACATGTTAAATATAGATTACTGGCATTAGATTAAGATATTAGTTAGCAGTCAGTTATTGTTATATCTAGACAAAATTTAATAGAACAGCTTTTCATCCTTTAGAATTTCACTTCACTGCATTGAAGAAGCTTAAAATATTGGACTTCTACATACAAAATAAGTAAAAGGATGAGAAATAGTCATGATAATACCCTACATAGAATCCAGATTATGTGAGATCTCACAGACAAATGTAAATTACGTTAGATACTCTAAAACTTCCTTTTATGATATTCAACTTTTAAATTCTTTGCTTTGTTTAATGAAAGGAAATTCACACTGACTTTGCAAAACAGGTCTTTGAAATATTTCCTATACATGACTTCATGCTACTTTCCTCAGTTTACCAGCAAGTATAGAGATGTGTACATGCAGGAATTAAAACATACTACCACTAAATAATCTTCCAATGTATAAAGAATAAGTAATAGTTTTCTTATAATTGTTCATCTAAAATTACCTCTTCTATTTAAAAGGAAATAAAAAATAGGTGACTAGCTATATTTTTATAGTTTTAGTTGCTAAAACATGTGTGTCCACATGTATTCTATCTGATGTCGTTAGTGCTCTAGTAATAGTTATTTAACATTTTATGGATAAAACACTTTATTACATATTTGTAGAATAAGATTGGTGAAGATATAATTTGTGCAAGCAAAAGACTAATGAATAAACGACATTTCAAAGTTAGTTAAAAAAATTAAGTTTTGCGTTATGTAATTAAATTAGACCCAATATTTTCCTTCCTCCAGTAACATCTACCGGCACTGGGAAACTGAAAGACACTTGAACAACAATCCACTAAAATTTAATTTGTGGTCAAAGCAATTTATTTAATCTATTATGCTACTGGATTATTTAATTATTCATTCTTGATTGGTTTTTGTGAAGATGACTGTAGACTGATAAATACAAAGGGAGAATATTAATTTATTTAGTATTTGATTTTTAAGTGAGAATTAGTTTTCAGGTGCATTTTATAGTATTTGCTAAAGAACAATTCCACCAAAAACTGGTCCAAACTCACATACCTTGGTAAAATCATGAAGACAGATACATTAATTTATAGATAAAACTCAAACAAACTCAGAAAGTTTTCCGCAGAATGACCTTATTGCTTTTATCATCACTTCTCATACAAGATGTCATCACCTCTGATACAGAAATCTTACCAATCCATCAATTTTTTTTATCTAAGATTGAAAGATCATCCTTCAGTTCACTAAGAGATGGTCTCCACAGCACAGTGTTGTTATATAATCAGTATAAATCAGTGTACACAAAAACAATAATTTATGCCAAGAAACTACCCACATTGGAATATATATTATCTTATTAACATTGATCAAAATTATGAAAACCAATTAGATCTGTGTAACACAACATCATGTTTTCATTAAATAATTCTATACCAATGAATTTTGTCTTGTATAAATATATTTTTATTTTAGGATTTAATCATTTCATTTGGCAGGAATAAAATTAAGTTCAAATTTATTTTTATTTAGAGTGGACAATGAAATAACAGACCAAAAAATCTGATCTGTACCTAATAACATAAAATTTAGTGATGCTTCTTAAAGTTAGCTGGTAATATTAAGAGGCATGATGTGAGTAAATCACTCAGATTTGGAAACACATTTGGTCTTTCTGAGCCTCAATTTATAAATTCTAGAATTGAACTACTTAAGATGCCCAACTTATGTTCCATAAATGTCCATCCATACTGTGGGACTATTAATAACAGATGTATTTAACAAAAGGCATTAGTGGATGATGAATGCTAACCAAGACTATGATAATAGTAATGAAGTCAAAAGTTACTTAATCCTATTAGTGTCCCACTCCCATATGTTAAAACCTGACAGCATTAATAAAGATTCATTTATGAAGACAATGAGTTTTATGTTGTCATTTTTTCCCCCACTGGAAGTATACTTTGATAATAACCCCAGCTTTTAGAAACGTCATAGTCATTAGCATTTGATTGTCACCTCTTTTTGCTTCTTTATACTAGATAAAAAATATTAATATGTAAATTATAGAATTCAGAGAATATAAAATCAAGTAATATTAAAGCTGGAATGGGGAAATTTTAAGTGAAACTTCATTTTATATTTGAAAAAATTGAGGAAATCATTATATTCAAACTCTTCTGAGCCTCTTGGAGGCAAATAAACTAGGTAAGTTTTCTAAAATTGTTATACTCCTTGTTATAGTATATTCCCCGCACTGACGTTAATGAATCTTTACTCACTTCTCCTGATATTACACATCACTTAGAGCTATGGACACATAAGTTTAAAAAATATTATTTTCTTCAGAACAACAAAGTTTGCTTGTTCTTTGTCTTCACAACATATTATTTGATGCCTCATTTCGGCAATTTAAATCAAGATTTCTAAATCTTACGGTAGATGAGATTTTTCACAATTTAGATTTTCTAATCCCAGATCTCAAAACAAATCTAATTCTAAACTTAGTTTCATAAATCCAGCCCAACTTTTTATCAATGGGGAAGATATTTACTTAAAATAGAATCAAAGGCCCAAACATCTTGGCTATGTTAAAACTACCCCAGATTAAATGTTCTTTTGAGATTCATTGAAAAGATAAGGATGCCTTATGGGATGGGTAGAAACAAGTGAGGGCTTTGAGTACGATTACTAATCTGAGAAAAAGTTGATCTTCATGTTCTGTCAACACAAACTGTCAACCTTTGAAACACTGTCATGCCTGCCTTAAGGAAATCAATCGGTACCCTGTCACTGGGACAGTACAGAAACGTGACTGCTGATGTACACCAGAGAAGATGGAAATTTGAAGCAGAAAATAAAAAATATCTGTACATCGTTATATAAACTAATTTCCCTGAGTCCCTACCATGAGGAACGAAGGAAGTCCCCATGGTTTATATACATATTCTGAGTCAGACTGGGTGCTTGAGGGATGTTTCTATTTGTGAAAATGTTGGCTTCCCCTGTCAAAAAATACTTACAGTATTTTAAAAAGCTTTATAAATAACAGCCCATCTGAATTAAAAAGTGAAAGTTAAAGAGATCCTGTGATTTCCTACTCCTGACCAACAGTTCTTTGAAATATTGCAATGTGTAGTATGATGTGTGTGAGTATGTAAATATCTATATGCATATAGGAAATTAGCATTGTAGTATGACTTTTCTTGAAAGAGGGAAAGGAGAAGGTTTCAAATCTGGATTCCTTTTTAAGTGGCAACTATTAATAACATCAAGAACTCTTATAGATTATTTTTTTCTTTAGAGAGTAACATGTTCTATTAAAAAGTTGAAAATTAACCTCATCAAAGTCACAAATAAGTTTTATTTTTACTTTTTTTTTAACCAAGCAGAATTACTTGGTAATCACCTTAATCACTTCATTCCCCCACCTTTTCCTTTTTTTTTTTTTTTGAGATGGAGTCTTGCACTGTTGCCTGGGCTGGAGTACAATGGCACAATCTCAGCTCACTGCAAACTCCACCTCCTGAATTCAAGTAATTCTCCTGCCTTAGCCTCCTGAGTAGCTGGGATTACAGGCGCCCACCACCACACCTGTCTATTTTTTTTTTTTTTTGTATATTTAATAGAGATGGGCTTTCACTATGTTGGCCAGGCTGGTCTCGAACTCCTGACTTCGTGATCCGCCTGCCTCAGCCTCCCTAAGTGCTGGGATTACAGCCGTGAACCACCACTCCCAGCCTTTTTCTGTCTTTCACTCTTTTCCTTTTGTATCATGAACTTGCAGTACCCTGCTCTTAGGGTTATCTACACATCTACAAGCTGTCTGTTAATTAGGAGTCAGGAACTGCACTCTGGTTCCTACCGCTATCATTTACCAGTCACATGATGATAAGCATAATACATTATCACTCTGAAACTCATTTCCCAAATATTTAAAATGTGAAATAACACTTTCCCTGTTTGTGCCAAGGTATACTGAAACTCATAAAAAAGTCAGCTAAATCAATATATGTATATATTAGTTTTAGAAATAAATATTCTAAGTCTTATGAAATTGTATACTATATACATTTCAAACATTTAATAAATCTCTTCTGCCAATGCCTTTAATTTCAGCTAATGAATATTAAATAGTCAATAGTAGGACCCTTTCATGTATAAATTGACCTATTTTTTCCTAGAATATTTCTCCCTTCTCTTTCTTTGCTATTTGAACATTTCATATACATTTTATATTAGCCTAGTTAGGATAAACTAACTGTGACTTTGCTATTCTTGTCTATTCAACAAAAGTAGAGCAAATTAATATTAATTAAATTCTCATCCTATTCTGCAGGACAAAGGGTCTTTTAAAAGAAATCATTATGGTTGGCCTACTTATTTCACATTGTAAAATTTACTAAAGTTTATGGATGAATCAAAACATGCTTTTTTTTTTTCTCTCTTTTTAAAAAACTCTCCTTTACCATAGCAAATATGCCACTTTCATGACAGGATCTTTCTGCAAGTCAAAGTGCATTCAGTTAAAGTCACCCATGTCATGGCCCTCTGCATGCCTGGGGCTATGCTTTGTATTCCATTCTCATTACTTTTAACAAGCAGTCAAAACAGTATTTGTCCACGGGGCCATACAAATGCCCCAGTACTTTAGGCACATCATACACTTACTTTAGGCTTATCACACATTCTAAAACAAATTTTAGAGCATTTCTATTTCTAGACTCATCTAAGAACCTGTAGTGAGCCTTTTTGTCATTTGCTGACAATCTTTCAAAGAATGTCAAATGAAAAGCACATTTTAACAAAGCTAAAATTTTGCCAGCAGGCTTATTTGTTTTATTTGAATTAATTAAGCAGCTTTCAAGACAAATCAGAAATTTCTTGGAAGTTCATTAAGCTGCCCTAAGGGAGACATGACAAAATTTTTCCTTGAATAAAGCACTACATTTTAAAACAACACATTTGTCAAGATGGTCAGGTGGAGAGACCCTATTGCTAATATTCTATTTAAATTTGGTAAGGTCTTATTTTGATTTTATCTATTAATTTTTATTTTCCAAATAAACTTTTTATTTGTTTCAGCTGTGCTGTGCAATATGATAGCCACTAACCACATGTGGCTATTAAAATTAAAATGGGATTAATTAAGCATTTAGTACCTTAGAAGCACTAGCTACTAAGTACTTTCAAGTACTCTATAGCCATGTGTGACTAGTGGCTACTGTATTGTATCACAGATCATAAATCTACTGTCATAGCAGAAAATTCTGTTGTGGAGTGTTACTTTAAAGAGAGAGTATCCACTCTGCTACTTAATTTATTATTTCAAGTGATAAGCCTCACATTTTCTATAAGCAGTCAAATGTTTTAAAGCATCTTCAGAAATCTTCTCTATGCAGGTATATCTTACCAAGTTCTTATTCTTTCCAATTCTGCCCCTGTGATAGTTATATTATCATCCTCATATTATGACTGAAGAAATCAAAGGTCAAAAAGATTAAGCTGAAATTAGTATGTCTGGTAAGAGGTAAGCAAAAAACTGTGATCCATATCTGTCTGACTCCTGAGATTTTTCCATTTCATAAGATAAGAAGATGTCATTGCAGGGAATTCACCCAAAGTGCTCATTTGAAAATCATCTAATTTTTAGTTTTTTGAGGATCCTCCAAACTGTTCTCCATAGTGGTTGTACTAATTTACATTCCCACCAACACTATACAAGGGTTCCCTTCTTTCCAAAGCCTTCTCTTTCTGTTTTCACTTCATATACTCAAACATATCTGCATTTCACTGAAATTTGCTCAAGAGATCTGTAACCTTCCATTTCTGAATGAATTTATAAACAAGTATATCTTTATAATAGATCAGCATCAGTTGAACAATTTTCCCATAATATATATCCTCCAGGTCAAAACCTTCAGATGATATATAGCAGAGTATCTTATTTATGTGCTTCGGGGGCACATTTTTTAACACTAGTTATTATGTAGATCACAGTCTGGCAGAATATTTATAAAAGTTCGAAAATCCCCTGAACATATCTATCTGAAATATGCACATGTGTTCTTTTATCAACATATATTTTCCAAGATCATTCAAATGCATTGTACTATCTTACATACCCAAATCTGAGTTATCTATTGCTCTTTATATCATGTAAGTAATTAAAAGAATTGATTATTAACTTGATAGATGTGGCCCCTCTGCACACATTTTGAAGAATACCAAATATTCCATCTATTCTTCTCTCTGCCTTCTCCATCTTAAGACCCAAATCAAACCTGAATAGGTTTTTCAAATTAACTGATTGAATCTGTTTTGTTAAAAGGCTTACTTACCCTTTACAACAAATGAATCCTCTGTTTTCAAAGAATTGCAAAATAATGAAAACATTTAACATTAACAGAACATTGACAAAAATCTAATCTAAATTTGATGATTCAGAATATGCTAAAGACCTTGCCTTGCCTCAAAATCCTCACAAAAAACATTTATCATTTATCAAAATATTTATCTATATATATATTCAGAATTGCTAGTAATTGTTCTATTCACCTCTCAAATAAATTTATTTGGCACCATATCAAATGGCAAGATAAAATTTTTGTGTCTGAAGTAATCACTAGGAAAAACTGATCAGGTCACATTTGTGGATTCATTCTTAATGATTTGCTTATATCAAGTTTTTGGCAAAGGCAGGACTAGACAGATTAAAACAATGAAGCTGGGCAAACTACTGATTTGTAAGTAGCAGGGCAGACCTTCTTGTCTGATCCCTTTATAGATTAATGGAAACACAACTGTTTGAAATGAATATACATACCATGAATATTCATAATCCCCATGTAATTGCAAAAACTGCATTGATGAATTTTCTCCACTATGCTTTACATTACACCAATTTTGAAAAATTGGAGTGATGGCTTACTCAAAATTTGAAATACATTAGTATCATTTTATTTTACTAAGAAATGAGATAATATCTTTAACAAAGTGATTTTAAAACGCACCTTAATTAGATGGTAGTTTTGAACTCCGTTTATTCCTACGTCAGGATCAATGGCCGCTGGGGAGAGCATATCTAGAGTTTATAGCCGAGTTCTCTGGAATTGATATGTTGATAACTGTTGCTGGGAACAATGGTGCATTATCATTTATATCTTCTATCAGAAAACGTATCTTAACCAGTCTAAATATTTCATCCGGCAAAACGGCAACCTCCACTTCGTAAAAGCATTGAGTATCCATTGAGATACCAGCACATAATTTCTCACGATCAATGCGAGCTCCAGTAGTGAAGATCTCACCAGTACCCTCTTCAATTCGAATCAGTGGCACATCTCCGGTCTTGTATACTAGCTTGAACTGCATAGGAGATGTCAAGGACTTGTCTGGAATCGAGACAAGTTAAGGTCTTTCAACAAGTCGCCTATCAGGACGTTTTCTGGCATTTCTTCTCTGATGGTGTAGTTCTTCTCCTGGGCGCCAGACTGGAACACGACGCATGCTAGCAGGACACCGCAAATATATACGTCCCGGACAACAAGTCCATACCAGGCACACTTATAACAGTTCTTTGTATTAACCACACAGAACTGACAAAGAGAAGAGGAGAGAGAAAAAGAGAGAAGAGGAAGAAGAAATTATTAAGACGTCAACCATAAACATGCATGTTAACTAAAGCTGTTTTAAATTAAAATCACTAAATGAGATGTTAGCATAATTGACACTGTTAATTAGTGATAAATTTGTTTGAATCAAATATGAATTTGTACATTAAGAATAAAGATAAATGAAATAAGATACCTACAGTATAAAAAATGACAGAGTACCTATAAAGTGTCCACCATTGATAAAATATAAAAAGATAATGCATTAATATGCCAAGATAGTTAAAGGTAATACAAGTAATTAAAACTATTTAATTCAATAGCTAAGGAAATATAAAGGGGTATTTCTTACAAATCACAAAATAGAATCATTATTCTTTGTTATAATATGGGTTTCAAATGCAATTATTCTATTGGCAATGATTATTTTTATACAATAAGTCCATTTCTTCAGTTCTGGGGCATCAAAGTGAAAAAAAGTTGATCTGGACAAAAGGAGACAAAGAATCATAAAGGAGGGACTAAGAAAGTTTGATTTGAAAAAAGAGAAGTACTTTGGGAGAGGAGAGGAGTTGTGACAAATGCCTAAACATGGGAACAATATCATGGGGATTAGAGGTTTTTTCTTTGGATGAAAAAAACAAGAATAGCTATTAACATAAAGTACAGGTAAGCGACTTTCAGATTAACATAATTGCTCATTAAAAGATTCTGAAACATAAAAGGTTACAGGATATTTCAGGAGTGTACTCCATATCTTTGGAGGTGCTGGACCACCAGATTAGATCTACTATATTTACTTCAGAATATATAGATTTGGTAGATGACATCCAAACATTCAATTGGAGAGTTAGACTAGAAGACATCCCAAACATGAAAACTTATGTTTATAGAATGCAGAAGGTAGTTCATATAAAAATGGGTTTCACATCTACAGACTAAAAGGAATTATACAACTTCAAGGAACAGCTTGATTAGGACTTGAAAATAGGAAAGCATTTAAAAACATTACCGAGTTGAAAGTGAGTCAAAAAATCAACCTTTCTGACTTCTCCCCATTATTATTTTTCACTCACTGAAAGCTTTATGATTATTTCAGTTCTTGAACTCTTTTGATAAAATTCAATGAGAAATTTTGATTTCCTCAAAATCTGCAAATTTTTTCTTCAGTTTCCTTTCCTAATTCTCAATTCCTATCCTCAATTTTATTTATTCTCAAGTTTATATATTAAGTATCATTTTTATCTCTAGTATAATTAAACATTCTAATGTGCTTCTTCTGGATATTATTTGTAGATGATATATTATATAAACAGAATTAAATTTGTATCACACTGAGCTAAAGCCTATCAGATGTTATACTTTTTTTTTTTTTTTTTTTTTGAGACGGAGTCTTACTCTGTCACCCAGGCTGGAGTGCAATGGTGCACTCTCGGCTCACCGCAACCTCTGCTGATGGGTCCAAGCAATTCTCCTCCCTCAGCCTCCCAAGTAGCTGGGATTACAGGTGTGCGCCATGCACGGCTGGCTAATTTTTGTATTTTTTAAATTAGAGACTGGGTTTCACCATGTTGGTCAGGCTGGTCTCAAACCCCTGACCTCGTGATCCACCTGCCTCAGCCTCCCAAAGTGCTGAGATAACAGGCGTGAGCCACCTCGCCTGGCGATATTATACTTTTATAATTAAATGAGGGTTAATGCAGCTATTAAGGCATTTGGCAGTTTTAAAAACTCAGTGGCCAGTTGGTTATTTAAAATTCCATTTCAGAAATGTATTAATGCATATAGGTATCCAATTAAGGAATTTCTCAATATTTATTGGTAATAGATAACATCAACAAGTTTTAGTAATTGTTCTAAAAACCAGAGGACTAAAGGATATAAATAACTTGTTATGGATATTGTGTTCTGATTATGCCAGACAACGTGTTATATGAAATAACCATCTCATTGCATAGCTGCACATCTGCATTTTTAAAAATATTCATATGCCGCCTGGCACAGTGGCTCACACCCGTAATCCCAGCACTTTGGGAAGCAGAGGCGGGCAGATCACGAGGTCTAGAGATCGAGACCATACTGGCCAACATGGTGAAATCGGGTCTCTACTAAAAATAAAAAAAATTAGCTGGGCATGCTGGCGTATGCTTGTAGTCCCAGCTACTTGGGAGGCTGAGGCAGGAGAATCGCTTGAACCCAAGAGGCAGTGGTTGCAGTGAGCTGAGATCACGCCATTTTACTCCAACCTGATGACAGAGTCAGACTCTGTCTCAAAAATAAAAATAAAAAATAAAAAATATGCCTATGCCAATGTTGGAAGACACAAAATGGAAAAAAGAAATCTTCCTATTTACAGTCAGTAATCAGATAAATGCATTTGTTTTCAACAATTGAGATGGTTTAGGTTATGAGTAGACCTTAAACATTTCATTTGATATATTTTTATCACAAAACTTAAAAAATATATATTATGAACCCAACTACTTTCCTGTGTTGAGCAGTTGGTATCATATATTAAAATATGTTATGATACCGAGCAATGCTAGAGCTGAAGACATTCTTTATCCTAGTAAACAACACAAAAAGACTGTTGCCTGTGGTATAGTATTTTTAGTATCATTTGTACAATGATGTGCATTGACGTTACATAATATAGAAACTTCCTCAAAATTCAGTCTTGTGAATTATTGGTTTTATGCTCTGTTATGAATGTAAGATTAAAAACATCCCATTGATATTACCAGCTAATAGGCACACATACATGTGTTCCATATGCTGTGAATCTAGTATATCTAAGAAGTTTTGAATGTTATGTGATTTTATAAATATCATGCACACATAAGCAGAAATAAAAAAAAAACTATTTGTTGTTTACTGATTCATTCTAGCATTCCAACAACAGTTAATGTGGTGTTCTCTAACACGGCCTCAAAATCTGATATTAATTAATGCTCAGACAACAGTTACAAGACAAATTCTAAAGGTTGCTCTTCTATATTAATTTTTCTGGATTTTTGATACATGATTTAGAGAACACGTGAAACATGGCTTTACAGATTAATCAAGCAAGAGACACATTCTTTATGGCAAAAATATAACGTTTGTCTATCACTGCACAGTATTCTGTATTGCCTCGGGTTGAATGTAATATTGCTTGTTCAGTATCTAATAATTATTTTACCATACTTTGTCAATAAGTACCAGATTATCATAATAAATAAATCCTAAATTCACTGAAGTTCAAAGGATAATTTCACTTGGTGTAGCATTTTAATTGCTCTATGTGATTTCAAGTCAGTTATTTCATTTAATCTATATAACAACTATGTGATGTATATAAATATCTATAGGCACTGCCTTATATGTTAAATATTTCTTATCAAATAGGCATTAATTTCACATGCTATAAATCCTCTAGATGATCACATTTTAAGACGGTAACCAAAGGTCCCTCATGTGTAAAGAAAAAGTGCTTACAAAAAGAAAAGAGAAAGAAATAGAAAGTGATGGGCTTGGAATCCATTATTCATGGGTGAAATTACGGAGGTGCTACAGCATAATAAAATTAAAGAAATAAAGGGGTATGGAGAGGTGCTGTTCAAATAAAGAGGGTTCAGGCATGACAATTTTTAGTCATTTGTTAACAAAATGTGGTTTCTTCACATACATGTATATAATGTGTGTGTGTGTGTGTGTAATATATTTGTGACTTCACTATTTGTTGAAAAGCCTATTTTGAGTTTTATATATAAAGATAAGCAAGTATTTTATTAATCACTATTCCATGAATTAATAAAGCAGTACAAGAAAACAGGTAGTATTAGATCTATCATATTAGTGTTTAAATTATCTATGTAGAAAGACCGATTAATATTTTACTATTGATTCCTTACCTGCCCAAAGTTCAGTATTAATTGCAGTATCTGCTTCAAAGCACTTTATCAGATTACTCCCCTATATACAATGCATATTCTAGCAGGCTTAATTTATTTTTTGTTTTTGTCAGCTTCTAGTTTATCAAAATTACAATGCAATAAAATCAACAGTTAAAAGCAAATGAGATATAGCATCAGAACCTTGGAAATAATGGTTAAAAACAAAATCCAGAGGGAGGATCCAAGATGGCCAAATAGGAACAGCTCCGGAGTGCAGTTCCCAGCAAGAACAATGCAGAGGGTGAGTGTCCACTCCATTTCCAAATTTTCACTGCCCACAGACCAGGAGATTCCCTGGGCCAAAAAGTGCCATAAGTTTTCAGCACAGGGGTTTCAACCAGTGCCAGGTTGGTGCACAGAAACTCACACAAATCTGGGCAGCCATTTCAACTGGTGCCTTGACAACCTGGGAGACAGAGCCACCCATACAACTGACAGGAAGGGGGCAGAGACAGGGAGCCAGGCGATATGGCTCAGTGGGTACCACCTCCACAAAACAAGCAATCTGAAAAGCTCTGGATTGAGAGTTTTGCAGCAAGTGCAGCTGGACCCAGGACAGTCCAGCTCAGTGGGGGAGGGCAACCACCACTATCAAGGCAGTCTGCCACTACTGAGGCAGTTCACACAGCACCTGGGCAGAGCCTGTGGCAGCTCAGCAACACCTCTGCTAGGTTGTGACTACACTACTCCGTGCGGGGCAGGGCATCTATCAAAAAAGGCAGCAGCACGACAGGAACTTATAAATAAAAGCTCACCTTCCTAGGACAGAGCACGTAGGAAAAGAGGACGTTACTGAGTTCCGCTGCAGCAGACTTAAAATTACCTTCCCAGCAGCTCTGTATGGAAAAACGGAGCTCCAGCACAGCACTTGAGCTCCTATAAGGGACAGACTGTCTCCTCAAGCAGGCTCCCTACCCCCATATACCCAAACAGACACCTCATAAAGGAGAGATCAGGTTGACATCTGGCAGGTATACTTCTGGGACAAAGATAACAGAAGAAGAAACTGGCAGGACCCTTAGCAATTCTGTAGCCCTGATGGGTGATCCCCAGGCAAGCAGGGTCTTGGAGTGAACCTCCAGCAGTCCTGCAGCAGAAGGGCTTACTCTTAGAAGGAAAATAAGAAACAGAAAGAAATAACTTCATCATCAACAAAAAGGACGTCCACTTAGAGACCTCATCTGAAAGTTACCAACAACAAAGACCATAGGTAAATAATTTGGTTAATAAAAGGCACTAAGATGGGGGAGAGCTCAGTACAAAAAGGATAAAACACAAAAAACAGAACGTCTCTCCTCCAAAGGATCACAACTCCTCACCAGCTAGGTATCAAAGATGGATGGAGAATGAATCTGATGAATTGACAGAAACAGGCTTCAAAAGGTGGGTAATAAATTTTTCAGAGCTAAAGAAGATGTGCAAACCCAATGCAAAAGAAACTAAGAACCTTGAAAAAAGTTTAGATGAGAATGAGATGCTAACTAGAATAAACAGCTTAGAGAAGAATACAAATGACTTGATGGAGCTGAAAACACAGCACGAGAACTTTGCGAAGCATACACAAGTTTCAATCACTGAATTGACAAAGCAGAAGAAAGGATATCAGAGATTGAAGATCAACTCAATGAAATAAAATGAGAAGACAAGATTAGAGAAAAAAGAGTGAAAAGAAATGAACAAAGCCTCCAAGAAATATGGGGTTATGTGAAAAGACCTAATCTACATTTGATAGGTATACCTGAATGTGACAGAGAGAATGAATCCAAGTTGGAAAACACTCTTCAGGATATTATCCAGGAGAACTTCCCCAACCTAGCAAGCCAAACCACCATTCAAGTCCAGGAAATACAGAGAACACCACAAAGATATTCCTCAAGAAGAGCAACCACAAGGCACATAATCATCAGATTCACCAGGGTTGAAATGAAGGAAAAAGTGCTAAGGGCAGCCAGAGAGAAAGGTCGGGTTACCTACAAAGGGAAGCCCATCAGACTCACAGCAGATCTCTCAGCAGAAACCCTACGAGCCAGAAGAGAGTGGGGGCCAATATTCAACATCCTTAAGGAAAAGAACTTCAACCTAGAATTTCATATTCAGCTAAACTAAGCTTCATAAGCAAAGGAGAAAGAAAATCCTTTATGGACAAGAAATTGCTAAGAGATTTCATCACCACCAGGCCTGCCTTACAAGAGCTCCTGAAAGAAGCGCTAAACAAGGAAAAGGGACAACCAGTACCAGCCACTCCAAAACGTACCAAATGGTAAAGACCACTGACATAATGAAAAAAATGTGCTAACAAATGGGCAAAACATCCAGCTAGCATCAAAATGGCAGGATTAAATTCACACATAACAATATTAACCTCAAATGTAAATGGGCGAAATGCCCCAGTCAAAAGACACAGACTGGAAAATTGGATAAAAAGTCAAGACTCGTCGGTGTGCTGTATTCAGGAAACCCATCTCACGTGCAAGGACACACAAAGGCTGAAAATAAAGGGATGGAGGAAGATTTATCAAGCAAATGGAGAGCAAAAAAAAGCAGGAGGTGCAATCCTATTCTCTGATAAAATGAACTTTAAACCAACAAAGATCAAAAGAGACAAAGAAGGGCATTACATAATAGTAAAAGGATCAATGCTTCAAGAATAGCTAACAATACTAAATATATACACACCCTAATATAGGAGCGCCCAGGTACATAAAGTAAGTTCTTAATAACCTACGAAAGACTTAGACTCCCACACAATAACAGTGGGAGACTTTAACACTCCACTGTCAATATTAGACAGATCAATGAGACAGAAAATTAACAAGGATATCCAGGACTTGAACTCAGATCTGGATGAAATGGTTCTAATAGACATCTAGAGAAATCTCCACCCCAAATCCACATAATATACATTCTTCTCAGCACTGCATTGCACCTACTCTAAGATTGACCACATAATTGGAAGTAAATCACTCCTCAGCAAATGCAAAAGAATGGAAATCATAATAAACAGTCTCTCAGACCACAGTGCAATCAAATTAGAACTCAGAATTCAGAAACTAACATAGAACCACACAGCTTCATGGAAACTGAACAACTGGCTCCTGAATGTTGACTGGATAAACAATGAAATGAAGGTAGAAATAAAGATGTTCTTTGAAACCAACGAGAATGAAGACACAACATACCAGAATCTCTGGAGACATTTAAAGCAGTCTCTAGAGGGAAATTTATAGCAATAAATGCCCACATAAGAAGCAAGGAAAGATCTAAAATCGACACTCATCGTCAAAATTGAAGAGCTAGAGGAGCAAGATCAAAAAATTCACAAGCTAGCATAAGACAAGAAATAACTAAGATCAGAGCAGAACTGAAGGAGAGAGACACAAAAAACCCTTCAAAAAATCAATAAATTCAGGAGGTGGTTTTTTGAAAAGATCAATGAAATAGACAGACCACTAGCCATATTAATAAAAAAGAAAATGGAGAAGAATCAAATAGTTGCAATAAAAATGATAAAGGTGATATCACCACTCATTCCACAGAAATACAAACTACAATCATAGATTACTACAAACAACTCTAGGCACATAAACCAGTTAACCTGGAAGAAATGGATAAATTCCTGGACACCTTGTACCCTCCCAAGCCTAAACCAGGAAGAAGTTGAAACCTTGAATAGACCAATAACAAGGGCTGAAGTGAGGCAGCAATTAATAGCCTAACAACCAAAAAAAGTCCAGGCCCGATGGGCTCACAGTCGAATTCTACCAGACACACAAAGTGGAGCTTATATCATTCCTTCTGAACCTATTCCAAACAATCCAAAAGGGGGAATCCTTCCCAAATCATTTTATGAGACCAACATCATTCTGATACCAAAACCCAGACAGACTCAACAAAAAAAGAAAACTTTAGGCCAATATCCATGATGAACATAGATGCAAAAATCTTAAATAAAATACTGGCAAACTCATTGCAATAGCACATCTAAAAGCTTATCCATCACGATCAAGTAGGCTTCATTCCAGGTTTGCAAGGCTGGTTCAACATAAGCAAATCTATAAATGTAATCCACCACATAAACAGAACCAAAGACAAAAACCACATGATTATCTCAATAGATGCAGAGAACGCCTTTGACAAAATTTAACAGCTCTTTATGCTAAAAACTCAATAAACTAGGTATCGGTGGAACATAACTCAAAACAATAAAAGCTATTTACAACAAACCTACAGGCAATATCATACTGAATGGGCAAAACTGGAAGCATTCCCTTTGAAATCCGGCACTAGACAAAGATGCCTTCTCTCACCACTCCTATTCAATATAGTATTGGAAGCTCTAGCCAGAGCAATTAGGCAAGAAAGAAAAAATAAAGAGTGTTCAATTAGGAAAAGAAGAAGTCAAATTGTCTCTATTTGCAGATAACATGATTGTATATTTAGAAGACCCTATCATCTCAGCCCCAAATCTCCTTAAACTAACAAGCAACTTCAGCAAAGCCTTAGGATACAAAATCAATGTGCAGAAATCACAAGCATTTCTATACACCAATAACAGACAGAGGGCCAAATCATGAGCAAACTCCCATTCACAATTGCTACAAAGAGAATAAAATACCTAGGAATACAACTAACAAAGGATGTAAAGGACCTCTTCAAGGAGAACTACAAATTACTGTTCAAGGAAATAAGAGAGGACACAAACAAATGGAGAAACATTCCATGCTCACGGTTAGGAAGAATCAATATCATGAAAATGGCCATAATGCCAAAAGTAATTTATAGATTCAACGCTATCCCCATCAAGCTCCCAATGACCTTCTTCACAGAACTGGAAAAAAACATCTTAAACTTCATATGGAAGCAAAAGAGAGTCCACATAGCCAAGACAATCCTAAGCAAAAAGAACAAAGCTGAAAGCATCGCGCTATCTGATTTCAAACTATACTACAAGGTTACAGTAATCAAAACAGCATGGTACTGGTACCAAAACAGAGATATAGACCAATGGAACAGAACAGAGGCCTCAAAGGCAATGCCACACATCTACAACCATCTGATCTTTGACAAACCTGACAAAAACAAGCAATGGGGGAGTTCGTGTCCTTTGTAGGGACATGGATGAACCTGGAAACCATCATTCTCAGCAAACTGACACAAGAACAGAAAATCAAACACCGCATGTTCTCACTCATAGGCGGGTGTTGAACAATGGGAACACATGGACACAGGGAGGGGAGTATCACACACTGGGGTCTGTCGGGGGAAAAAGGGGAGGGATAGTGGGGGGTGGGGGAGTTGGGGGAGGGATAGCATGGGGAGAAATGCCAGATATAGGTGATGGGGGAGGAAGGCAGCAAATCACACTGCCATGTGTGTACCTATGCAACAATCTTCCATGTTCTTCACATGTGCCCCCAAACCTAAAATGCAATAAAAAAAAAAAAAGAAAGAAAAAAAAAAAAGGATTCCCTGTTTAATAAATGGTGTTAGGAAAACTGGCTAGCAGTGTGCACAAAGCAGAAACTGGACCCCTTCCTGACACCTTACACTAAAATTAACTCCAGATGGATTAAAGACTTAAACATAAGACCTAGCACCATAACAACCCTAGAAGAAAACATAGGCAAAACCATTCAGGACATAGGCATAGGCAAGGACTTCATGACTAAAACAGCAAAAGCATTGGCAACAAAAGCCAAAATAGTCAAATTGGATCTAATTAAACTCCAGAGCTCTGTACAGCAAAAAACAATCATTAGAGTGAACTGGCAAGCAAACAGAATGGAAAAAATTTTTTGCAACCTACCCATCTGACAAAGGGCTAATATCCAGAATCTACAAAGAACTAAAACAGATTTACAAGTAAAAACAAACCTATCCAAAAGTGGGTAAAGGATATGAGCAGACACTTTTCAAAAGAAGAAATATATTAGGCCAACAAACATGAAAAAAATGCTTGTCATCACTGATTATTAGAGAAATGCAAATCAAAACCACACTGAGATACCATCTCATGCCAGTTAGAATGGCAATCATTAAAAAAATCTGGAGACAACAGATGCTGGAGAGGATGTGGAGAAATAGGAACATATTTTTTTTTTCTCTTTTTTTATTGCATTTTAGGTTTGGGGTACATGTGAAGAACATGGAAGATTGTTGCATAGGTACACACCAAAAGCAGTGGCAACAAAAGCCAAAATAGACAAATGGGAAATAATCAAACTCCATAGCTTCTGCACAGCAAAAAGAAACAGTCATTAGAGTGAATCGGCAACCAACAGAATGGGAAAAAATTTTTGCAGTCTACCCATCTACAAAGGGCTGATAACCAGAATCTACAAAGAACTGAAACACATTTACAAGGAACATTTTTACACTGTTGGTGGGGAGTGTAAACTAGTTCAAGCATAGTGGAAGACAGTGTGGCGATTCCTCAAGGACCTAGAAATAGAAATTCCAATTGACCCAGCAATCCCATTACTGGGTATATACCCAAAGGATTATAAATCATTCTATTATAAAGACACATGCACACTGTATGTTCACAGAGCACTGTTTATAATAGCAAAGACCTGGAACCAACCCAAATGCCCATCAACGATAGACTGGACAAGGAAAATGTGGCACATATGCCGTGGAATACTATGCAGCCATAAAAAGTGGATGAGTTTGTGTCCTTTGTAGGGACATGGATCAATCTGGGAAACCATCCTTCCTCAGCAAACTGACACAAGAACAGAAAATCAAACACCGCATGTCTCACTCATAGGTGGGTGATCAACAATGAGGACACATGGACACAGGGAGGGGAGCATCACATACTGGGGTCTGTCTGGGCCACCAAGAGAGGGACAGCGGGGGTGTGGGGAGCTCGGGGAGGGGATAACATTGGGAGAATGCCCAGACTAGGTGATGGGGGGATGGAGACAGCACACACATTGCTATTTTGTACCTATGCACAACCTGTATAATCTGCACATGTACCCCAGAACCTAAAGTACAATAAAAAAAAATACAATTTGGCAGTCTGTAAAGCAAATCAAGGTAAGATATGTCTAGTTATCAAGAAAATGAATTATATCCATCAACTGATATTGTCCCAAGGAACAGGGAAATGAGTTTCATCGTTCAATAGTTCCGATTCATTCACCCTGTAGACGATGAAGCTCTTCCTATTTAGACGTGCTTTGGAATTGCACAATCCATAATCAGTAACTACGCATCACAGAACACTAAGCAAAAATGACATAGCAACCTTTTAAAACCAATCCTGCCACTTGGTTTATGGATTGCCTAGTAACAGATGCCTCAGCCTAAAGGTTCACGATATTCCTTCTCCTTTTAGTTCTCATCTTTTTACATATATTTTAATATTATTACTGTGATTTTTGTTTTTGTCACCTCAAAACCTAAACAATGGATAACCAAATTAAAAATCACAACATTAATTAATGAATGAATGGAGAGAACAACTGAACCACAAATGTGACACACACAAGCCATATTTGATCTTCAAGTTATGATACAGTTAAATTAGAATAGGAAAAAATGATAAAGAATCTGCCTTTTAAAATCAAATTTGCATTATACAGTATAATTCCACACAACTTCATGGATGCAAAGAATAATATTAATTAAATTGCCATACTACCCAAAGCAATTTACAGATTGTTATTCCTATGAAACTACCAATGACACTCTTCACAGAACAGTTTTAAAATTCATATGGAACACAAAAAGACTCCAAGTAGCAAAAAGAGCAAAACATGAGGTATCACATTACCTGACTTTAAACTATACTACAGGGCTACAGTAACCAAAATAGCATGGCACTGGCAGAGATACAAACACATAGACAAACGGAATAGAATAGAGACCCCAGATATAAGGCCACACACCTATAACCATGTGATTATCCACAAAGCTGAAGAAAACAAGCAATAGGGAAAGGACTTCTTACACAATAAATCTGGTTGGGGACATCTGGCTATCCATGTGTAGACAATTGAATCTGGTCTCTTTTATTACACCATATACAAAAATCAACTCAAGATGAATTAAATATCTATATATAAAACCCAAAACTTTAAAACCTTGGAAGACAACCTAGGCAACTCCATCCTGGACAAAGGAGGTGGCAAAGATTTCATGATGAAAATGCCGAAAGCAATCACAACAAAAGCAAAATTGACAAATGGGATCTAATTAAAGTTAAAAGCTTCTGCAGAGCAAAAGAAACTATCAACAGAGTAAACAGACAACCTACAAAATGGGAGAAAATATTTGCTAACTATGCATCTGACAAAGGTCTAATATCCAGCATTTATAAGGAACTTAAATTTACAAGAAAAAAACAACTCTATTAACAAGTAGGCAAAGGACATAGGAGACACTTTTCAAAAGACTTACTTGTGGCCAGCAAGCATATGAAAAAAACCTTCATATCACCTGATCATTAGAGAAATGCAAATCAAATTCTCATTGAGATACCATCTCACACCAGTCAGAACGGCTATTATTAACAAGTCAGAAAATACCAGATGCTAGCAAGGTTGCAGAGAAAAGAGAACACTTTGACACTGTTGGTGGAATTGTAAATTAGTTTTAACCATAGAGGGAAGCAGCAAAGTGATTCCTCAAAGAGCTAAAACCAGAACTAGCATTTGACCAGTAATCCCATTACTGGGTATCTTACCCAGAGGAATATAAATCATCCTACCATAAAGACACATGCACACAAATGTTCACTGCAGCACTATTCATAACAGCAAAGACAAAGAATCAACCTAAATGCCCATCAATAACAGACTGAATAAAGAAAATGTGGTACATATACATCATGGAATACTATGCAGCCATAAAAACTAACGAGATCATGTCCTTTGCAAGAGCATGGATGGAGCTGGAGGCCATTATCCTTAGCAAATGAATGCAGGAACCAAAACCAAATACTCACATGTCTCACTTACAAGTGGGATGTAAATGATGAGAACTCATAGACACAGAAAAGAGAACAACAGACACTAGGGACTAATTGAGTGTAGAGTGTGGGAGGAGGGAGAGGAGCAGAAAAAATATTAAGGTACTAAGTCTTAGTACCTGGGTGATGAAATAATTTGTATAACAAACTCCTGTGGCATGAGTTTACCTATATAACAAATCCACACATGCACATCTGAACTTAAAAGTTAAAGAAATAAATATTTTTGCCATTAAAAAAATAAGTAAAATAAAATTTGCATTTATAAGGTAAAATAAACAATACTTCTTGTCTGTTCTTTAGTTTCACAATAAATGCATGTACTGGGTTCAGCCTGGTTTTCATGAAGAAATAGTAATCTATAACAGAGAAAATTCAAATGTATTTACAATATGTTCATACAAAGATAAGTTATAAATGTTAGCATTTGTATAATTTTTTCTTTCTCTTCATCTAGGTTAATACACAATGTTTTCTCTAGCAATATTCTTCATATCTATATTGAGTTATTATTTCAACTGTGTCTTAATACATTTTAACTCCAAATATAAATGTAATATTAACCATTTAAACTTCATGAGCATTCAAAATAATCTTGCTACATGTGAGAAATCCTAATTTTAGAGAAGCCCTGTTGGGTCCTACTTCAAAAGTATTAGTATATTTGAAAGTGCAAAAAGATAAGGAGTAAAAGTTGGATGTTTTTCAAGACAACTACCTACATAATACTCAAAGATTTAGCTCTTCAAAAATAACAATTTAGATATAAACTTTACTCTCTACAAAAATCAGTTTTGAACTGAAAACAACTGTACAGATCCATAATATTTTTATACTATAAATCTCAACTCAAAGCATGAATCATTCCAAATATACACCAAGAATTTGAAGACATTATATTTAATTTAGCAATTCAATGGGCACTATACCAAATACACAGTAAGTGCTTAAGAAATGTTTCTTGGAGATTCAGGTCACCAATTCTTTTGTTTTAAGTTTTTTCTTCCAAGAATATATCACTACAAGAACTGGTAAAGACTTCAAGATATAATAGGAGTGATTTACAATTACTTGGAGTGTTTATTATTTTATGAATTCCATTTTATTCAAAAACCTAAAGTTTTCTGGTAAGAGTATATTTTATGGATAATCTTCACCTGTAGTTATTTTCATTAGAAATTACACTAAGTCATTCTTAGGAAATCAGTTTTTCAAACTATTAGTAAGTAAAATATTTAAATTAATTAACTAATCCTACATGTTTTCACAATATTTTTAGATTCCTCTTTTAAATTTTTTTCAATTCCACTTAGGACAACCACAACCCCCACTCCAACTCATCAAAAAATGAAAAGTGATTCCTTTTATCATTAGCCTTCATTCAGCATATTCCATGCCTTATCACCACAAGTAAAGAACAAGTCTTCTAAGGGGTAATATACTAGCATATTAGAAGAGAATGATATGCAACCCCCCTTTTATTTATAAATCAAGCAGTGCACTAGCTTCAAAACAACTGTAAGTAAACCGTCAAATGGGAAATCAAGAATATGCAAGATCTGCCTCTACAGAGTTGGATACAGTACTGCTTGCTGGACTAACAAACACTAGTCAAATTGTAATTGAGAAATATTCACTGAGATGCTTTGTTTGTATGTTTAAAATAATAATCTTTGTGTTTCACTGTGAACATATGCCCTTGTGTGCATTGTGTGCGTGCACGTGTAGATAGATCACTGTAAGGAAAATTGCCAATTGAAATGCCATTATACTAAACAATAGTTGAAATGCAAGTGGTGTGATCAGGGTTACTCTCACATGAAGGTAGCCCCAAAATAAAGCTTTCATTGCGTTCCATACCAATGCATTTTTAAGTGAGTAATACATTGAGATCAAAAAAAATTTCCTTATGTATTGTTATTTTTATTAATTTAGTTATATCACTGCTTATAGAAAATGTAATTTGATTTCACATTGGTTTTGAAAAAGAGATTACAAAAAAACAAAGACACCATTCTTTTATTAGGTACTAGAAGCTCCAACTACTTGTGAGACATTTTGGTTTTTAGAATAACTTACTCTGTAATGATTTCAGTTTGTCACAGAGTACAAAATATGTGAAAATGGCCATTTTTTCACTTTAAATTATTTCTATATAGCTGATAAATCATAAAGTATTTTCCTATTACAGAAAACACTAGAAATACTGGCGTATTTGATTTTTTCTTTTCAGAGATATCCAACTCCTTAATAGATATCATAGAAGAAGCTATCACAAACACAGCTATTTTACACTTGCCAAAACTGGCACTCACTCTAGGAAACTGTGATCGCATGGTGAATTAATTATTTATATAAGCTGACAACCCTGGAAAATAAAGACCAGTGTTCTCACGGTAAAATTACTTTGCATCAAGATTTGATTTATAGATAGCACAAGAACAAAAATTAGAAACGAAGGTGATCTTATTATGCCCTGAAAAAAATCTCTCTTTTTCATACAATAGTTATATTTAGACTATAAGCATCCACAGCTGTGAAATCCAATATAGTACCTCTTGCTGTGTGTAGCTGTTAAAATTAAACTTAAATCAGATTAAAAATTCAATCCCTTAGTTGTACTTGGCACATTTAAGTGCTCAGTTGTCCAGTGTGGCCACAGACTTAAGTACTGGTCAGCACAGATTATAGAATATTTCTATTAATACAGAAAGTTCTGTTGGACAATACTAACTTAGATCAGGAGGTCAATAATCTTCAGCTATGCCTGCACCCCAGGAGAGTGAAACGATGGCTAGGATATCCAATTCATAGGCAGGTGACAAAAAGTATAAAATTAAATAGTACAGTAAAATATATTATTGAATCATTTAGGAATGAGTAATATTTTATGGTACTAAATATTGAAACTATTGCCAGTTAATATTTGTAGACATTGGTAACTTAACTCAAAAGAAGCAATCAAATCTCCCCTCATTTTAAGTTAGAAAATCATACTGTTCCAGATACCTCTAGAGAACAAATTTGCACAGTTTTATAGTTATAAGTAAATAGTATCTTAAAATAGAATTATTTCATAAAACATTATATGATCCCAATAAAACCTATATGATATGCTATATAAATAAATGTGCTGTATCTGAGATATAAAATTAATGAAGTGGTAGTATACCAAGTAACTATCCACTTGATGATCTTTAGTGTTTTGGGTAGGGTCAATAGGAGTTTGGAATACTCACCATGTTCTCATTTATCACCATCATAATCCTTATACAGATAGTATGAAGAGTATGATGCATGACAGAAATCATTAATCCTTCAAAAACTTCAAACAGAAAACTGAAGGGTATAGGGCAAATATACCAACAGACAACTATGTAACTTCATCACTGTCTTGCTTTATGCAATATCAGAAATGCATGCATACTGTAAAGAAGTACCTGTGATATAGAATCACGCAATGTGAGCCACTGTTTTCTAACACAGTCAATTACCCTTTCACTCTTATCCTTCCCCATTGTCCCTCAGCCCACATTGCCTCATCCTTCCTTAAATATACGTAGAGCACTAACATACATTGGCTAACACTTTATCAATTTCCTCATATTTGTACTTTTGTGCAGACTCTCCCTTGACCTCCAAGTTCTCCACAGTGCTGAATAGAGTCTTAATGAATGCCACCAATTTATCATTTTTTATATTATCATATAATATGTGTTTTACAAAGAAATAATATTTGATGAAGCAAAAGGTTCTGAGAGTTTTAAAAATGTAGACAAAATAAGTTAAATCACTAGTAAAAGCTATTAAGCACTGAAATGGAAATAGAATCCTTCAGTGTTCCCTATACAACACATAGTCTTGCTCCCAATCCCTTTCTTTCCTAAAAAATGAAAAAAAAAAAGGAATTCATTCCTATTTCTTATGAGATAGCCATTCTCCACTTTAATTTGTCTTTCCACTCTATTTGAACAGGAATAAACAAATTGGGGCAATGTATGGAAAATATATATACTCTAATATTTTTAATTTTATATGATAATTTTCAGAATGTGCTGCATAATTATACATAAAACAAACTTATATAGGCATTTGGGGTATTAGGGATTTCTTTTTTTTTTTTTTTTTTTTTTGAGACTGAGTCTTGCTCTATCACCCAGGCTAGAGTGCAGTGGCACAGTCTTGGCTCACTGCAACCTCTGCCTCCTGGGTTGAAGCGATTCTTGTGCCTCAGCCTCCCAAGCAGCTGGGATTACAGGTGCCCACTACATGCCCGGCTAATTTTTGTATTTTTAGTAGAGACAGCGTTTCACCATGTTGGCCAGGCTGATCTCAAACTCCTAACTTTAAGTGATCCACCCACCTTGGCCTCCCAAAGTGCTGGGATATTTTTACCTTTCCCATATCTACTATATAATGTTGCTGTATGTGTCAATATATTTACATGTCAACATGTCAGAAATATGTTCTTTCCTATAGAGTAAGATTTTACCCAATATTAGTTTCAAACTGGTAATTGAGTCTACAGAATAAACAAGCTAGAAAAAAATAGGGCTTTTATTCCTGTGTTGTGTGCCACATTAATAAGAAAATGCAAAATCAATTTTGTTCATATAGTCATTATCAAGTATATGAAAAGATGATTAAGTTGATAGCTCATTTTACCATTCTCACAGAAGGAGCCATTTCATGGACACATTATTTAAATATATTTTTGGTTTGATTTTCTAGTTTTAAAAATAAATGCAATTTTTTTCATATACAGAATAAACCAAAAAGACTCCCATAAGACCACTGTTTGCAGCTGTCTTAATGAACAATATTGACGATTTCAGACAAATCATTCATTCAGGACTTCACATACTTGTAGCAGAGACCATTCATTTAAAGCTATTGCAAAATGTATATGATATGGAAATTAAGACAATCATTAATTTCCACTACTAAGAAATGTTCTTATACCCTACTGAAAAATTAAAGTAATGAAAATGTTGTTATATCCAAATATAATCTACCCTGGCAATAAGAAATTTAAATTTTTTAAAGATTGTCCTAGCATGAGCTATAGAACTGGAGTGTCTGGTTTTATAATAAATCCCAGATCCACCACTCACTAGCTGTGTGACTTCATGCAAGTTATTTAAATTATCTGCATCTCTGTGTAAAATGGGAATAACAATTGAATCTACCTCATAGTGCTACTGTTTACACTAAATGAGTTAATATATGTAAAGCACTTAGTTCCTGGAACATTAATGTAACATGTGTTTGTAATTGTTGATATTGTTATTATTAAACTAAAAAAATAAACAAAGGTATTTGTATACCTGCACTCACAAAGACAAGTCTAATCCTGTGGAAAAAACTAACTGGATTTGAATTATAGCATTAACTATGCCTTTAGGTAGCTGTGACTTTGGACAAGTCATTCAGTCATTCTGTGCTTCATTCTACTCACTGAGGGTGAGTAGCCTTGGGATCATCTCTAAGATCTTTCTTGTTCTAGCCATCTGTGATTGAAACAAGGTTTAATATAAATGCATAATCATTTGCATAATGGATCTCAATTATGAGCAATGCTACAGCTCTAAAAGATCTTACATCACAATTCCACATGCGAAGTCAAAATGTCTTTTCATCAAATGCATATTTCATATAATTTTCAGATTTAAAATTATGTTTATAAGGTTTAAAGACTGTGTGCTCTGTTTTAGGTGGTTAGTGATTTTATAATTGTTCCCAGCTTGGCAACAAATTTTTTTTCATGTAATTTAGTTTAAAAAGCTTATTTTAAAAGAGTGTTTTAATGATTATATTCCACTTTCAAGGTATGTTTGGTAATATTTTGGTAATAAAATTGCCTTTCAAAATTTTATAACCCTTCATAACATTTTCAAGGACATATCCCAGTGACATTTATCTTTAGATATTATTATGACTGGTTTTCAAATGCTTAAACTGCACAATGAATGTTTTTGATAAAACAGGGAACATATTGACTTACTAGATGATTTTAATTAATATTTAAACTTTTAAATAACAAGTATAAATTACAGAAAGAGGGAGTTATTTTAACTGGATACATGCAAGATATATCTTGAAACCCTGTAATCCAGGACTGTGTTGAAAATATTAAAGCAAACATGTCACAAAATCAAGTGGATTTTGAAATAGTATTATCAACTAAAGTATGTAAACTATGTCATCATGATATTGCCTTGAAAATAATAAAAAATTTGACATCTGTACATTTTATCACTTTAAAATAAAAAAGATAATTAAAACCTGTTACAGCTGACAACAACATTGCAACTTCATTAATTTTTCACTAAGTACAGCTACTAATTTTCAAGAGGAACTGTTAAGGAGAGTCAGATTTGACATAAGGACTGCTTCTCCTCTCTCTCTTTTTATTTAGAAGAAAAAGTTTTTCAAAACAAAACATTTCCAAATACATTATCTATCCCACCAGTACTTTTTTGTGGTCTAATTCCACATTTTTATGGTGTTGAAAAATAAGTATTCATTACTTTAAAAACATTAGCTATAACAACCAAACCAAACCAAACAACACAACAATAACAAAAAATTAAAGGAAAAAAACTATGTTCATTATCTTTTTGAAATCTATAGAATCTAAACTCTGAGGCCTAGCATTCAAGGTCCTCAACTAGCTGCTTCTAAGAAATGTTTTTCTCTTTAATTTATCATCCACAACCTCTCCTCTTCAGCCAAGCCAACATCTACTTTCTAGCCATAACATTTTCCACATCTTCTCTGTTCATTGAAGGTCATCATCTGCTTCAGAGCAATTCAAAACTCATTTTCTAAGAAATTTTCAGATTAGCATCACGTGGGGAAAATCTGAATAAGCATAAGAATAAGGATAAGGTTAAATGTAAGTGCTTAAGGGATTTGTAGTTAGAGAATGACAACTGAGGTGGTGGTAGTCAGCAAGAAAAAAGTCTTAGACAAATGAGTTTTTTTTCTTTTAACTTTAAAATGGAAACAAATCTCATCAATATTCAATTAGCACATTCCATTATTCGTCTATTTTTCTTCCACTCGTTAAAGAGTACACAGAATATTATTTTGAACTGAATGAACTGAATGCCTTGTTGAATAAGACATTTTCACCTTGATTTAATTTGGCTTTACTATCTGAATGTTAATTTTTTATAATTCCCCTCTACTGTCTCAAGTTCTCTTAAAATCAAGAGTGGCGCAAATATCAGGTCTATAAAATGCTGTGTATAGAGCTGCAATAAAGAATAAGATTATATTAAACTGCCAATGATTAAGCTAAAGACTGTTTTATTCATGGCAGTTTGCAAATTTAAGCTATTTCTAAATATGGAAATAATGTGATGAGTTACATTCCAACTACCTGCAAGAGACTTGAATAATTTGGGAAGAAGTGTGAGGCACAAGGGGAAACTGGTAGGAGCAGAGGATACAGAAAAGATTGCAGAGAAAACTTGGAAAGAATGAAGGTATTAAAGAGAGAAAAGGAATGATTGAGAGGTAAGGAATGATTTTGAACATTAGGACGAACTAAGAAAATAAGAAGCACTCATAGAGTCTGAACAACAAGTTGGTATGAAAACTTAACTGGGGAAAACTGGGGTGACAATGAAGATGCAGAACTTAAAAACTGGATAGAGACTTGGAAGAATTATAGACACTCAAAAAGAACAGGGAGAAATCTGGGGGAAACTAATGGAACTGAGAATGACTTCAATGAATGGAAAACTTGACGGAATGAAAGGTAGAGGGGGCGGGGGGGGGGAAGATTTATTGGATCTGGGAGGTCCCAGGCACCATAAACAGTGGATTTATGTACCTGGAGAGAATGATGGAAGTGACAGAGGAGTAATGGAGGGAATGAAAAGGGAACAATAAAAAGAATGATGTAAAAAGTTGTTTAAATCTTTTCTTCCCTAAAGTTTAAGGTATCTGAGAAGTTTAACATTGATTAGAACTTTTAAGAGATTTCTTCTTTGAGCAATGTCAAGGGGCACATATTTTGCTATCTTCTTCTGCCACATGGACAAGAGAAACTGAGAATGCATACTTACGACGAATAATTTAAATGTTGCTTTTAAGTGTGTTACATCATTGGAGTATAGTGACAAAGTTGAGAGGGTGCACCAGAGGACACGTTAATCACTAAGTGGACAAACCTAAATGATTTTTGAATAAATCAAAATCTCCCAAGCAAGACACTGAACATTACTTATAAATTTGTTTTAATTAAATAGACTACTAAACATTTTTTATTCATCTAAACGGAGATTTGTGGGGATATCTTATTAGCTTATTAAATCAAATCCTACTCCTACCAGTGCAATAAAGTCAATATATTTATTCATTAGAATACTCTTTTGTTTGTTTGATGTCTATTTGTAAAGTATGTTATGTGTACCAGGCATTAGAAATGCAAAACTGAGGAAGAACAGTTCCCTCTACTTAGGGTACTCAAAGACTACACAAGTATTGGTTCTGAAAACAGGCACTTCTGGAATTTTTCAGTACACGGATAACTCATGATCCTAAAAACATCTCTGCACTATCCATAAGGGCCTTGATATCTTCATAGTTTACCATCAGTAAACTGTCAATTCTTTAGAAACCGTCAATCCATCAACATGTGTGGCTATCCAGGCCAATCCAGGTAAATTATGCTTAGTATAATTTATGGGATTTTTGTGTTGTTTTGCTTCTCTCCCCACATCATATCCATCAGTATATTGGAATATAGACTTCCACTTACTCTCATCCAATCTCACTGTTAACATTTTAAGCTTGAAACAAATCTTTTAAGAAAATGAAAGCTTCAAACATGAAAAATCAGAGTTCAGATAAAATTACTACTCCTGAAAATACCCAGAGGGAGAGGAGACTTATATGGCATTTAATATACATGAAGCTCACCTTGAAATATCTGAATTAAAACCCACTTTTGTACAGTCCTCATAGTGTTCTGCAATCAGCTGTGGAGTGGAAGACAAAAGAGGGAGAGGAAGAAAAAGGTCTTTGCCTCCAGTACATTGTAATCAGTTTAAACTTAAATAAAATAGATGCACTAATTAAGATACAGCTCCAACAACCCAAATGCTGGACTAGATAGGAGGTTCCCTGGCAGGACCTCAGAGTGCTGTTAGCAGCAAAATCATCCAGGATTCTGAAATGTAGGAACAAAATATTCTGTGAATTAAAACTGGAGTGAAGTCTCCACTACCCTTATTTGTTTGCTAACAAAAGCTTAAATAAAAACACCCTTCCCACCAACTGGGATCATTCCAATGTTATCTGTTAGGTTTATAAAACTGTTATAATATCATTAGATTCCCAATTTTATGAGTTAGGTTTGTAAAACTGTTATAATACCATTATAATTAATTTTTTATATAGGCTTATCAAACAGTAGAAAGGATAGATTCAAAGTTGTGTTTATATGGACTCTGTGTGATTCTAGCCCCATAGGCTAGTGGTATTTATTTCCTGACTCTGAGGGAAATGGTCATGTCTGCCTTGAATGGTAATCACATAATATACATCACTAAAAATTCTTGATTACCTACATATCAACTTCAACTTTTTCAGTTATGAACGTGATCTTAGCTATAATGCCTCTTGTTATCAATTCATACTATCTTAGGGAGGAATTTCTAATTTTGTAAGGAGGATAGCAAAACATTGTCTCACCCAAGCTTGTCAGCTTCTTTACAAGATTACAAAGTTGAGAGCAGCTGAGGCAAAACCTCTCTGGTATGTGATCTGTGGAACCCTTCTTACGCACAACAGGATTTTCCTATCATGGGTCAAACATTTTAAGTTGGATTTCAACAAACCACAATCTAAATTCCACAAGTAGACAACACATGACAGAGGTCCATCATTATATGGCAGGATCCTCCAATTAGCTGTAATTGCTACAAATCAAAAAAGGTTAAATATTTCTGAACGATTTTAGATTTTCGAAAAGGGAAAGCAAAGAACATAAAGATTGTGTTTTATGATCTCATGAATCTCTCCTGGATTAAAAAACAAATAATCCTTGATACTTTTGGACGTAGGGTATATTGAAGGGTATTTCTTAGCTTTTAGAGGGAATAAGCTATTACAATTTTTGAAAAGCCAGCCCAGCCTGTGGTATTCTTATTCTAATTAAGCCAGACTTGTTAAAACATTTAATGAATATTTATATGGAAAATATGACATCTACCTATTTAAATTATATTTTGAGTTTCATATTATTGATGTTGCAAAAATATAGATTAAAAGTGATAATGATACTAATATAAATCTTCCTCTTTGAGGGGTAATTGCGTTTATTGTAAGTGGCTATAAATTTTACTTTTTATTATGAGAAGTGGTAATCCTAGGCCTTATTATTTGTGCTTATGATCTCCCTAGAATTCCACAAAAGTGTTTCTGTCCTCCAATCCTCCAGCAAAAATTTCTAGAGCAGAACTATCCAATATAACTTTCTGCAATCATAAAAATATTATATTAAAATATCTGCATGGTCCAATATGGTAGCCACTTGTGCCTATTAACCACTTGAAATGTGGCTAGTACAACTGAGTCATCAAATTCTTAATTTAATTAATTATAATTTAAATATTCACATGTAGCTAGTAGCTACCATATTCGACAGCAAAGCTCAGAGGTACTTCACATTCTGTATTTAATTTGGAGTATGCATGAATGTACTTAAGGAAAATGAGTTTTGTTATAATATTCCATCCTCTTCCATCCATTCATCCATGCAGTTGATCCGTACTTTTTAAGCAACCTCTGTATATGAAACACATGTTAAGTTTATGTAGTGAGGAAGATAATACAAGATTTGTAGAAGATAAATATTATACTAAATAGGCTAAGTGACAAAGGACAGAGCAAAGTAATATGGCAGTACCAAAGAATGTGAATACTTTGAGGTAATGGAATTAAGAAGAGCTTCATGGAAGAAGTAGCTCTTTAAATGTTTTTGATAAATAGCTGTAAGGTGTAGAAAGAAAGATAGGGAAGAGAACGAGATTGCAAGATAGAAAAGTCTAAAGTTTAATTTGGAATGTGGGTATAAGGAAGAGGAAATAGTCCAAACCTTTTGAAGTGTGAATGACTGAAGAGGTTTGTGCCAAGAATAGATAAGGCAAAGTGAGGAGAAAGAATATGTTTTATAAGAAAATGTTGAGACTGAGTAAGATAATGTACTTTAATCTGAGATTGTATGAAAGTTACTTGATTATAAAAAATTTATTTGTAATAAACTTTAATTACTAATGAGCTGAAATTTTAGCCATTAAACAAACCTTATATGTTAATTTTAATTTAACTAAAGATAAATATGATCTACGTGGAAATAAGATATGCTTAAAGAGACTTCTAGTTAAGTATGAGCATTACTCATCTATTTAAACTTCCATATTCGTTTCTATATTTAAAGACTAGGACAGCTACAGTAAGTGCAGATAAACACAAACATACATAAATTTTCTCTTAATTTCTGTATACAATTATTTGGGCAGTGCCAGATAACCTAAAATTAATTAATTTTTTTCATGCCCCAGGGGAGTGCCTTAAATACCTCAGCCACTATTACATTCTGTATTAATCTAAAAGCAAAGACCAAAATACTTTGAGGAAGTAGATATCCTTGTAATGTGATGTACATAGCTAATCAAACACCATAAATATAGAAACTTAATGATAGATTTATCAATGCCCAGATCCATCACACATTCCTTTTGAATATACATTTATTAACATGTATGAAATTTGAATAAAAGTTAATATTATCTATGGAGATCTTTACTATTTTTACTTTGCCTCTGTGAATTAATGCTTACTATTTTAACCAGAAAATCTTTCTTCACAAAGGAAGAATTGAATAATGTTTTTTATAGTATGAGTAAACAAAATTTTAAATACATAATCAGGTATTCAATACAAATACATAATCAGAAGTGAAGGAGGGAGGTTAGGATTATATGTCTGCATTTAATACAGGACCAGTCCAATAAATGGGTTGAAGTTATTTTTGTAGCTGATCCTTCATCCCTGGATCCACAGAGCTAACAGATAAGGGTATTATTTCTTGGAAAACAATTATAAATTCCATAAATTGTATAAAATGAGTATTTTTCCATTAATATTTATAATAATATTTTTAATTGAAAAGTTGTAGCGTTTTATATTTAACATTTTATGAAACCAGTCAGATGCACTTCATGATTTAGGGGCTATGCCTATGTTGGTATTTTTTTCTCCTAGAATGATTTATGAGGAACAAGAAGTTGTGAACTCTTGTGAATGTGTGAATACACAGTTTGCTAATACATGGATTCCAAAATTCTGGAATTTCTGGTTCTAATAAAATATCTCTATGAATTTGGCCACCCAATAGAATGTTGGTGGGGTGAATTAAAATACTATTTCTCCAATATTTCTCTTCTCTCTACACACACACACACACACACACACACACACACACAAATCTTCACTGGTTGATTCAAGCTTATTGATATTAATTTGTCAATTCCAGTTGCTGTCTACCTTAGTTATTGATTCTTCCTGTTGACCTTTATTTATTTTTTATTGTTTTAGAGGCAGGGTTTTTGCTGTGTTACCCAGGTTGAAGTGCAGTGGCATGATCATAGCTCACTACAGCCTCCAACTCCTGGGCTTGACTGATCCTCCTGCCTCAGCCTCCTAAGTAGCTAGGACTACAGGCACATACAAACAGACCTGCCTAATTTTTTATTTTTTGTAGAGATGAGGACTTTCTGTGTTGCCCAGGCTGGTCTCCAATTCCTATTTTCAAGCCATACTCCAGTTTTGGCCTCCCAAAACACTGGAATTACAGGGCTTTCAGCCACTGTGTCCAAACCCTGTTCACCTTTACATCAATATGGTTTATGGAGATATTTCTGTTAAAAGATAACATACTGAATTTTGTTCAATTCAGAGTGATCCTTAGAATACATACGTCTATAAGACCACATCTTTGGTGCTATTTACAGTGGAAAAACTTCATCTTTATTTAGATTTTGCAGAAGCTATAAGTAAAATGTCTGCTTTCTGCTATTGTGTACATTTCGTTATGTGATGACACAGATACAGTAAATAAGGGAAAACAAGGATATCGACACTAGCTCCTGTCAATGGTAAGAAAGTTTCTGAAGTTTTGTTGTTGTTGTTGTTGTTACTGCTTTTCCTGCACTGAGTAAGTGTGGTGGGAGTATAAATTCCAGTTTGCCTATATCCCTCCACCAGCGTAGGCCTAAGTTTAAACTCAAATGGTAACTTGCATATGCAAATTTAACTTGCACAGAAAAATTGAGTTTTTCAGTGAGACTAAAATTTCCATAACCTGGATATCTCATTAGTTGAAAAGTGGTAGGAAAACTCCCACAAATGAAGTACTCCTTGTAATTATCATCTTGAGAAAAGTTTCTTTGTAGTTTCAGATTTCTGTGGACTACAATTTTTAAACAGGTGTACTTGAAGAATATGAGAAATGTACCTTAGAGAATTTAAGATATCTAAGAGAATTGTCACAACCGTGAAAGATGAGAACCATAAAATGCCCATTGTCCCTCTTAAAGAAACAACATTTTCTAGTGGAAATCAAACTCTTTTTAGGACACACAAGACATTCCTTCACTTCATTTTCCTTATTCTAGCAAGTTTTATTTTTGGCATACCTCAAGACAAAAAAAAATATGAGTATTTCTTGCCAATTTTAAAAATTAACAAATCCTACAAATATTCATTATAAATAGATCAAAACATTCAGCCACAGGCTATTACAAAGGCAGTCAATTTAAATCAAGTTTGACTTGCAAACTTTCTTCTCCCCATCTACTTTTACAGTCCTGCTGACCTCCCCACTTTATAATCCTTGATTCGCATAAAATATACTAAATTATTCAAGAAAAAAGTCCTAGACACTTCATTGATGCAATATTATCTTCATATTAACAAATATTGTTTTCTCTTTACTTGAGGTGGGTAAACCCTTCTTTTTACCCTATATCTTTTTGTCTTAATTACTTTCTTTATTTTGTGACAGGATCTCACTCTGTCACCCAGGATAGAGTGCAGTAGTGCCATCATGGCTCACTGAAGCCTCTAATTCCTAGCTCAAGTCATACTCCCACCTCAGCTTCCCTGTAGCTAAAATTACAGGTGCACGTGTCACTGCGCCCAGCTAATTTTAAAAAACTGTTTTTTGTAGAGACAGGGTCTCACTATGTTCCCCAGCTCGTCTGGAACTCCTAGGCTCAAGCAAGTCTCCTGATTTAGCCTCCCAAAGTGTGAGGATTACAGGTGTGAACCACTATGCCCAGCCTAATCACTTATTTTAGTGTGAAACTACTCTAAATACATGAAATTCACAAACATTATTGTGGCAAATATATTGTTTCTATCCTAACATTAGAATCTAGGAATATTAGAAATTCCTTTTTGATATCTTACTACAAATACTGATTTTAAAAATGCATACAAATACACATATGTATGCATAATATATATGAAATATGCAATATCTAGATGAAAAGGTTCTAGTGCTTAGTTTAAAGAAAGTCAGGAGACTGGATAAGGAAATGCCTTTTAGGGAGAAACAGAATTCTCGGTCTCAAACATGTGTGATTTTTGTATATTTCTTTAGGGAGACTAAAATGTTTCAAAACAGCTACTACATTTAAATATGTTTTAATAAGCAATTTTTAAATAGATCACCTGAATAGAATTAAAAGTGCTTCTAGAAAGAAACTTTAAATCTGGTCATTATCCTTTATATTCACGAAAAAAGTCCTTCTTAGAAAAAACTTTTGTGTATTCATTGTTTGGTATATTCATTGCTCTTAATATATCACAAAGGGAAAATGCAACTGCTAGGAGTCTTCTGTCACTTCAGTTAACATAAATGGAAATGAGTATTTTACATGACCATTTTACTATAGGTTATATTTACTAGTTTTCAAAAAATCTCTGATTTTATCATGTGAAAAATGAAAGAAACATTATTCTTGGATTTCTCCGTAAAACTGAGCAAAATTCCTCTGGAAAATTCTTCTTTCTGAATAGGATCAAGTAATATGTCTTTTGTCTTTTATCATGACATTTTATAGTATGCCTATTATATGAACCATTTTTAAACTTTCATGCTTGAGTTACATAAATATCTGATGGTTCAAAACTAAAATGTTTACAAATATACAATTTAACAACGAATAATTACACTTTGAACTATACCCTCTATGACCTGATAAAGTGATAAGTTAAAAACACAATACCATTTCTGTCATAAAAGCAAAGAAATCCACAACTTTTTTTTTTTTTTAAGATGGAGTCCCATTCTGTTGCCCATGCTGGAGTGCAGTGGCATCATCCGGGTTCTTCTCTTCCTAGCCTCCCAAGTAGCTGGGACTACAGGTGTACACCACCATGCCCAGCTAATTTTTGTATTTTTAGTAGAGATGGGGTTTAACTATGTTGGCCAGGCTGGTCTTGAACTCCTGACCTCATGATCTGCCTGCCTCAGTCTCCCAAAATGCTGGGATTACAGGCGTGAGCCACCATGCCTGGTCAAAATCCACTACTTTTTATACATGTTGATTGAGCAGTCATTTGAAAATAATGAAGTAACAGTCATTTAAAGTAACATTTATTTAAAAATAGAATTTCCTCAGAAATACCAGTTTCCTCAGAAAAACCAATTAAATAAATTTTTAATTTAATTATATTTTCTACAGTCTTTTTCCTTACTTCCTCTCTGGTTAAATAAAAATGACTAGACCACTTGAAATATAAAACTGCCACTTCATATTTTATGGCATTATTGTAAATAAATAACATTCTCACTGACCAAAAAATTTCCCATTAAAATGGCATATTTTAATGATATAATATTCTTTTAAATAACTTGATGATTTTTTAAACAACTAATTGTGCTAAGATTTGAAAATACATACCTTTGGTAAAAAGAGAGAATGTATCATGTTAACATTACTTAAGCTGTTCAGAAAGAATATTCTTTATTTGCAGACTACTGTTTCCAGCAAGTCCACTGATACGAGAAGTGTAAAACTTCCGCAGTTTAGCTAACAGTGGGGGAGTACTGCTATCCATATGTGATTGAAAAAAAGTGGGAAATTTCATAGTTTTCTACTCAGGCTATTTGAATTTGTGCTGCCAAGATCATATACACACTAGCCAACTCCTGCAAGTCCTAATCCTATTTCAAAAATATATAAAAGAAATACAGATTCATGTTTATGCAAATTACTGTGGTGATAAATATAGTGATACACTCAGCAGCTGGGGTCATCTTAATACAATTTCCAAAGAAATGTAATCAGTTATTAAAATAAAAGTAGCTACCATTTATTGAGTTCCTATTACGTGTAAGGACTGTGCTAAGTGAATTTAATACAGCAGTCTTATGATACATGTACTGTTATTGTCGCCTCCATTTACATATGAGGCAATCGAGACTCTAAAAATTTCAATAACTTGCCCAAGGTCACAGACCTATTAAGGTATACAGCTAAAATTTGAAAGAAGATTTATATGAGTCAAAAGCTTAAGCTCTTAGCTACTATACAGACTTTATACAATACAGAATATGTTTATTTTTCACTTATGCTAAAACAAAACTTAGTAACGTTTTGGAATCGAGAATCTGATTGTAATTATCAAGGATGTCACCCAATAAAGAGCTCTTCTGTTTGAAAACGTAAGTTTAGAAAATAAAATGGAAAAGATAACTGATAGCAAATGGTTTTGTTAATTTATCTTTTTCTCAGGAATCAAATTTTGCAAAATTTCTGATAATGGGATAAAGAATTATATGGAAGCTTTATTCTGTGTGTTTTAGAATCCATATTAAATTGCAAACACAATAAATCTGCAGAAACAAAAAATGCTACCATTTAATCCAAATGTCTATCTTATTAGACAAATGCCTGTTAATTCAATAAGTCATTGAATAGGAAAATAGATTTACTTGATGCTACGTTTCACTGAAATTGATGTTGGATAATTGGGTCATTTGTACTGAGGCATTTAATAGAACTGTGCTTCATTTTTAGAGAACTCATATTAACATTAAATCAGTAGTCTAAACTTATAAACTGACTTTCATTTGATCTTAGCCAAAAAGCTGAGAAGTGAGCAAATCTCACTTTTTCCAGAAGTATGCATTATTCAAAAAGACTTCTCCAACACTAACTTTTAGTTAAGCCTATGTAATTGTTTGGACAAATCTGAATTGTGAGGAGAAATTCGAAAAGATACCTTCCACTGACAATTATGATTTTCTCTCTTTCAGTATATCTGGGCCGTGACCTCTGTTTATTGGCTGAAATAGACAAAATTGCTGGTATTTAACCAACTTTGACCTGAAAAACATAAATTTCGTGTAGTCTGACTTCACATATTCTATGTACATATTTAGTTAGACTTTCCACTAATATGCAATTCTCCATACAAATCACTACATTAATAAGAAAAGATTTATTCCAAATATCTGGGGAAAATACAAAACTAAGGGTACAGGAAAGCTTATTTCATGAAGGTGGGCATGAATAACTATATTGAAATGGTCAAAATGTGTGGGCCTTCTTAATAATGCAAGTTTGATATGGGGTGAGGACTAGGATGTTTAAATATGAAAAGATAAATTTCTTATTTGAGAGCTGTTAAAAGCACGGCAGACAAGATAAGGTGTGGTGGTGGAGAAGCAGGGAACAGGATCAAAAAAGATGTATTTTAGTCAACAGAATTAATTGATCTAAATTATGTACAGCATACCGTACTAGCATTGCTCCTTAAACATATAGAATGCTATGAAGGATAGGAAGAGAATCTGCCTCACTTGCCGGAAGGTCAGTTTTCTGAATTGTTTCAGTGAAGCATTTTCTCTTGAGACCAAATTCTTCAAGAAAGTACATTGTTAATGCATCAGTGTGCTTTGAAATCAATCAGGATTTTATTGTATCACTTAAATAAAGTTATTTAATATATTTTGGCCTTTCAGACTCTTGCTTCTCCTAAACATCTTTCACATATACTGCCATCTAAGTGTGACTGTGAGTTTTATGTAACACCTGGAGGACTGACAACAAATTCCATTTTTAATACTCTCTGAGAGTCTGATAATTTGGAGTCTATGATGAATTCATTTACACAACAAAGAATCTTTCTGGAAAAGAAATCATTGGTAATTAACATTGCATTCATATCACGTAAAATTTCAGCTTTAATGTGAAAATATTTCTAGTTTTAAAATATGCAATTTATCTGTATGAATTTACTTTGTATATAACATTTTTAAATGTTTATAGCACTCCAAAAATGTTACTTTCAGGAATGAAAGAAAAGTTTACTTTATTCTGGAATATTATGCCTGGCTATTTCCTTCTCCTTGAATGTAATCAAATGTAATCTACTACTTTCAAGCAAGTGTTTTTTAATCAGTTTATGTTAAAGAAATCTCCATTATTCAGGCACAATATGCAGCCGATGTTACCTTTTGCCCTCTTTATGACTCAAGACCCTCTTGTTTTGTTGACTAACAAAGGCAGAAAATGAATACTGCTCTCTAAACACCTTATGCTTTCTTTTAAATTCTTCTGAGTTGAATAAGTAACTGCCCTTCTTATTAGAATCATTTTACCTGAAGCCTAGATGGGATAATAAACTCTTTTTTTTTTTTTTTTTTTTTTTTTGAGACACGGTCTTGTTCCATTGCCCAGGCTGGAGTGCAGTGGCATGATCATGGTTCACTGCAGCCTCCACCTCCCAGGCTCAAGTAATCCTCCCACCTCAGCCTCCAGAGTACCTGGGTCTACACGCACATGTCACCACACTCGGCTAAGTTTTTGTATTTTTGGTAGAGATGGGGTTTCATCATGTTGCCCCGGCTAGTCTGGAAATCCTGGGCTCAAGACTCTGCCCCACTTCACCTCCCATGGTGCTGGGATTATAGGCCCAGGTTGCCTAGGAATAAACCTTTTTAAAAAAAAAAAAAAAAAAAAAAAACATTTCTATGTTTTCAGTAAAAATGAGTAACTTTTGAATTTAAACCAAATATCCCTAATATTAAATGGAAGCCATCAAGTACCTTAACATGAATGATCAACTGAATACATTTATTATAGGTTAGTTTGCTTTCGGTTTTGCCTTTTTTATAAAGTCAATGATAGCTGTAGAAAGGGTCTAAGTTTTCAAAAGAAAGCGATTGCTACCTCAACTGCTAAATGGAAACAACCAAAACTAGGTACATGAACATTAAGTTACACATAGAAAATCATTTTAATCACAGCAAAATAGTCTATCATGCATCATCTTTGTTCCAAAGGCTAATCAAGAAATATCCATAGTTTTCTGTGTTAACTTTGTCAGACAACATTTAGATATACAGGATATCAAAGCCTTATTCTCCTGGGCATATATCCTTTTACTGTGCATCTCCAAGACAAATAAGAGCAAACAAGGGTTAAAATCAGAGTATGGGGCAAACAGTTGCCTTAAAGAGCCAAAGCACATATTCCTAATTGTACATTCTGTTTTTAATTTTAGACAAAGAGATGCTTAAAAACAGAATAAAGGAGATTTTTAACTGATTATTGTTTTGACATAGATGTCTATTTTAGAAGAATAGAAGTAGAAAACAGAGTGAATTGCAGTAAAATAGTTAACCTTTCAACAACTTACTTTATGAAGAAAGAGTAGTGAAAATTCAATGGAAGAAGGGAAAAAGAAAGTGGGGGAGAAAATGGAAGAGTATGAAAAGTGTTATGTAAAAAGCTTTTCTGAGACAGAGTCTCACTCTTGGCACCCAGGCTGGAGAGCAGTGGTGCCATCTCAGTTCATGCCACCTCTGCCTCCCTGGTCCAAGCGATTCTTGTCTCAGCCTCCCGAGTAGCTGGGATTACAGGTGTGCACTGCCTTGCCTGGCTTATTTTTGTATTTTTAATAGAGATGGGGTTTACATCATGTTGGTCAGGCTGGTTTTCAACTCCTGGCCTCAAGCAATCCACCCACCTCAGCCTCCCAAAGTGCTGGGATTAATTACAGGCATGAGCCACTGCGCCTGGCCACGAAAACCTTAATGAGGTATCAGTTCAATCTCCCTATTATGTGAACCGGGCAACTTTCTCTGACCTTTTAACTCCCCTGACCTGGAATGTTGTAGGCTCTACTAAAGGAGTCAAAATGGTGCTAGTGTGGAAGCAATAAAAGATATTTGGAATTGATTCTGCAAATGAAAACTTAAATGATCTAGTTTGTAATTCCTTGATTAGTACACATGATAAATGGAAATTTTTATTAGGCAACATATGTCTAATCATTATATTGCCATATGTCTAAGCAAGAATATATAGGCATATGTATCCACATATGCCTCTCCATAAATACTGTTTAATATATGAATAATAGACATATATCCCTATAAGTGTACTTGCAAAATGTGTAGAAAATATACACCTTTGTTATGTGGCATCTCATCTGGTTTTATAAGTTATATGTAACACCTAATTTTGAAAACTGTATTTATTTACTTATGAACACATATCAGTATTCACTGTTTACGGTAATTTATGAATATAAATGTTTAACATCTAAAGCCTCACACCTTTCAGTTCTTTTCTGAATAATACGTTTTTATTCAAGTTTTATCACTCATTTGCAGTCAGAAAAGTTTTTAAAGAGTCACTGTTTTTATTTCACAACCAGGAACTATTTTGCAGACATTCATAGTAAATTAAGTGAAAGGCCAGAAACCTACTTTCTCTTGTGAATCTTTAAACAACCTTATCAAGCTCATTTATATCATGTATCACATTATACCAAAAAAAATTTACGTGTTTTACTCTTCATACCAGCCTCTTAGTAGTCATCTCACACTCACTCTTGTGAGCATAGCACAATTCCTCAATAGACAGGTGCTGTTTTACTTAACACAGCTGTATATGTTTGTGACTAATTGAAGGATAATAGAAATTTTAGCTGTAGATATACTTTTTTAACATCAGATAAAATGAAGATTTTTGTTTAGGAGGTCATAGATTTAGTCCAAATCTCTGTTTGTCTTTGTGGAATATCTTAAAATTTTAATTTCAAATATGCATGTAGGATTTTTTTCAAAAGATAATTCAGGAAAGTAGAAAACATGGAGTAGGTAAAAAATAAGCTATCCAAAATCTCTGGAAAAGGGTAGGTTTTCATTAAGTATTAATTGATAATATATGATAAGGAAAACAGAATAAATGTGACCTAAGTCTTTATTTTTAAAAGTATGTTTTGAATATAAGCATTTCATGATTTATTATATAATTTCAGAAATTATGTATATATTTGCTAAAGGAAGAAATAATCCATGTCTAAGTGAAACACATTCCAACAAGAAATGAGTTCTTACAACCTCACTGCTATCTGGTGGTAATATATCCTAATAACAGGAAGACAACCTAAGTTCTACAAAAATAGGTTGTTTTCTGTGAAAAGTAGAACTTTCAGGTAACAAAGTGACACTGAATATTAGCAAGAGAAACATAATGTCTAAGCATTATTAAAAAGAAATTTCTATTTGTCTAGATCTAATTTAAAGGTCACTATGTATCATATATTTGTAAAAGTGTCTGTGTACTTATATTTTAGAAAAGTGATTCTACTGATTCTTTTTTTTTTTTTTTTTTTAAGAGGGAGTCTTACTTTGTTGCCCAGGCTGGAGTGCAGTGGCAAAACCCTGGCTCACTGCAACCTCTGCCTCCCAGATTCAAGCGATTCTCCTGCCTCAGCCCCCTGAGCAGCTGGGATTACAGGGCCCACCACCACTCCTGGCTAATTTTTGTATTTTTAGTAGAGACGGGATTTCACCATGCTGGCCTGGCTGGTCTAGAGCTCCTGACCTCGGGTGATCCACCTGCCTCGGCCTCCCAAAGTGCTGGGATTACAGGTGTGAGTGACCGCGTCCGGCCTGTAACACCGTGTTTTAACCCTGGGCAGAGTGCACCATTCCTGGAGGTACTGCAATACCAGGTCAATGCGAGGGGTGGACGGAGCAAGTTCCTATTCAATCTCTCTGCTCCAAAAATCCATTTAATATATTGTCTTTGGATAGAGGATTTATCAGATATTAAACTGATAAGAACAGGTGCTACACTAGATCTTAGACAAAGGCCAAGAAGCGATACTGATTTTTTTTTCAAGTTTTTAAAATATCGAGATAAGAAAAAACATAAAGCTTAGCTACTAGAATGAAAGTCTACTTGGACAAAATTCTACCATGCTTTTTCTTTGTTTCTACTTATCAAGCAAATCGATCTGTGTTCATTTATGTTTCTGTTTGCACTGCATTTGCATCATTACGGCACGATAATAGTTATTAAGAAAATACATCCAAGAGAAGATATTTTAACTTTCGACTGACTTTTGATAAATATCTTTGACTCACAATATTCCATTCTGGCTGATAAACCCTAAGGATATGATTAAAGAATAAGGAACTGCTGCATTTTAGTTGTCTTAAGTAGAAATATAGAATGAATTATTTGGACAATAAGGCTAATGTCCACATAAAAATAAAACCAGCAGTTAATTTGGAAGAAAATCAGTGAAAATAATTGATTGATTCAACTAGATGTGCTATGCAGATGGATTGTAAATAAGCTCAATTCTTCCTTTATGGTTCAAACAAATGTTATTTAGTTATTTAATGCTGAGAGACATTTTATCCCTCCAGTATTTATCTCAGTATTATGAATCAGGATTTCTGAACAGAGACTAGAACTGAAAGCTCTTATTTTAACTTGAGATTGTCCAAGCAAATCCATTTAAAATCAAAACTGTACATGCCTCTAGATCAAACCTGTCAAATATCTAATACAAGTGAAATAAAAATGCAATCATCTTTGATGAGAAAGATTACAAGTCATCTATAATTTTAATTTGCTTAAACTCATTATATAATCTACAACAAAAATAGAATTATCAAAGGAGAAAATCTAGTTTTAAATTAGATGCTTAAAGTGTGTGTGTTCACATTCACTAGGCTGTAACTGAATTGTTAATGACAGACAATTTTATAGATAGAATATTTCTCCTACAATTAAGCTGTCCAGAATAAAGAAGAAAAACGTTAATATTCAGTTTAACTAACGTACTTTTATGTTTCCTCAAGGAATGGTGCTCTACACTCCTAACACAGTTAATAAAGCTGAGAAACGGATATAATAAAACATTTATCTAAAGAGAAATTGAAAAGTCTATGTGCATAGTCATTATTAATATAGTTAAAATGATATTTCAAAACATAAAAACAAATTTATTTTTCGCATTCTGGTTAAAAACCTGGACTGTGAAGTGAAAAAGATGTGAGTGTGATCCCCCAAATGGCCATTTACTGTCTTTGTACGTTTAGGCAAGTCTCAGTTTCTATATTTATAACATGGAGATAATTAGACTGCCTCTTACTTCACAGGGGCACAGATGTAGACATCTAAGATATAGATAACTAAGGATTACTTTGTAACAAATATATATATATATTATCCAATATGCAAAAAGTAATTGTTTTGGTAGATTTGGCATTGGTATTTTAACCATAATCTTTGGTTCAAAATGAACTTGAGTTTTTCAGTTATTGTGAACTTGTTACTTTTAAGAATCAGTTTATCAAGTCAACTATTTCTAGACTAGATAAGAAAATGATATTGATAGTTTGTCTGCCCTTTTAGTCCTTTAACAGTTTCCAAGTTTACTTGTTTGTCTTCAGTAGCTTCTGAATCAAGGAATTCTTTTTCATTGAAGATTTTCACTACATTACTAAAATTTCATAATTTATCTATATAGTAGTTTCAAAATAGTTATGCAATTAAAAAAACTATACCTAAAATTTTTCTCTGAAAATTAAATTCATTCAAATTATTTCTTAAAAGATTCACTCTAAAAATGTATACTATGCAGTAGGAATGCATGGCTCTGGTAGAAAGGAAAACAAAAAAATTAATAGACCAATAAAAATGTTAGATAAAATGCTATCTGTTCACAAGGAAAATCTTTCACATTTTGGAAAAAAAAAGCTATGTAAAATAAATTTTTATTCAAACAAATATAACAAGACTAAAATATAACTGAGGTTGCTGGCTTTTATACTACTTCCTTGCACTTAACCAAAACTTTCTAATTTTTATTTTGACAAAAGCATGGCCTTTAAAGGTGTGTTTGCTGAGGAATAGTTTACAACTCCATTCCATTAATCTATTACAAGTCTAATGTGTTAGGCATTTTTAGCAATAGATCAAATGCCTTTAAAATATTTAAAATAGGGCAAATATTTATTTTTCTGTAAATAAGCAAAACATAAGTTTCACAAATTGGATGATTAGTAGTGTTTATGGAACATTAAAACTTTAATATATTCTGGGGTCTTAAGTCATAGGGACTTGCTATTAAAGTTAAAATGACTATAAAACTGTTCTTACAGTATTTCTGCAAAACAAACTTCTTGGATTCGAGAGAGATCTATGTTGCTGTAGAGTATTATAGTGAAATTTCAGTAAAATTTAAAGTTTAAATTGTAGCGTGAAACCTCATGTAGAAGATGTATCTAACATTCAAGATGGTAAACATTATAACATATGTAACATTGCCTTATAAAATTTAAGTTTCATTCAGAAAATTAGCTAATGAGTTAGTATTTTTATGTCTTTAATTTGTTGAAAGAGTCACCATTTTACTATTTAACACACATTGGTTCAGTATTTAGTATTCAAATCTATAACTAAAACTAGTTTTAACACTTTGGACTATTTCAGTCTGCATGATCATTACACATGTGATTTTTAAAAAATGTACATAAGCCCTTTTACTATGGCAAAAGATGCAACAGGATGATATAGTGAAAAGCACACTGACCAGGGAGACCTAAATTCTATTCCAGACTTCCACTAAGCTGCTTTTGTGACCTTGGACAAGTCACTTCAAAGGGAATGGAACCTTCTGGAAAACAACACATTGTCAGTAGGTGTAACTGTTCATAGCTCACAGTTAAACAGTATTTGTGTTTTAAGTTACTTCCAAAAAAGTACAAGTTATGCACAAAGACAAAAAAATATCAAAAATGACCTTCTGTGTTAGTCTGTTTTCACATTGATAAAACAAACCCAAGACTAGGTAATTTACGAAGGAAAGAGGTTTAATGGAGAACTCACAGTTCCACGTAGCTGGGGAGGCCTCACAGTCGTGGCAGATGGCAAGGAGGAGCCAGTCATGTCTTACATGGATGGCAGCAGGCAAAGAGAGAGATTATGCAGAGAAACTCCCACTTTTAAAACCATCAGATACCATGAGACCCGTTCACTATCATGAGAACCACATGGAAAAACCCACCCCCATGATTCAATCATCTTTCACCAGGTGCTTCCCCACAACACATGGAAACTGGGAGCTAAAAGATAAGTTTTGTGTGGGCATACAGAGCCAAACCATATCACCTTCCTAAGTAAAAATAGAAAAATCAAATAAACTAGAGATTCTAGGTTATGACAGAATCCCTAGGAACATGCATTTCACTACAATAATTCCTACTTTCTTCATTTGGAGCCACTAATAATGAGAACAGAAATAAAACCCTAAGCAAACAATTAAATACATTTTCATCAAAACATTGCTAGTTATGACTTACCTCAGTGTACTTCTAATTCAGTAGAACCTGATATCTCATCACAATTTGCATTTGTTCCGCAAAGAAATGTTAATCTTAACCTAGATTCCATATCTAAGAAACATTTCTTTTCTTTTCCTTCCTTTATTAAAAATCTCGAATCACTACATAATTCCTAGGTTAAATTATTTACCACTAGTAACTCAGCCTACATGAAAATGGTGAAAAGTTCACGGAATCTTAAGTTACTCTTAATTAAACTGATGACGACGTCAGGCAAGCCATTTAGCTAATCTGGACTAGTCCAGTGCTTCATTTGAAAAACAGAAATGGACAAAGAAAAGGAGGATAAAATGCTGCCCCAGCTAATCCACAGGGTTCTTTGAAGTGTTAAATGATTATATGTAAAGGCTTCTGTCAAGAAAAGATTCACAAATAAATATCACCTTTATGTAGAACTGTGTTCTTCAGGAAACTTTACAATAAGGATAGTGTTTTTTCTTATATTCAGTAGCACTTCAGCAGAGTACGTGTCATCATTTATACTTTTAAGTCTAACTCATGGTATTCACTAAAGAAACTAAACAGGGTTTACTTCTCTAACAGCAAAATACGTTTTTGTAATAGTTTCTAATAATCTAGTTCTTCCAATGGAAAACAAAGTATAATATCAGTGGATAAAACTATTCACCCCACATGGTTAACTACCATTTAACTACAGAAATGCTTGAGTGTAATTCACATAAAATTACAGATCTGCAACCTACCAAAGTTCTGTGATCGAGCATTACCAGTACTTAGCCAGAGTAATACACCTTAGTTTATTATTAACAGTCTATATCTAAGCCGACCCATAGCCATAATTTTCCTTTTTGCTCTGAAATACTCTCCCTCCAGACCCACTATCTCAAATATTTTTATCTTCACAGAGAAGAAAATTCTTTGGAGTTTGACTCTGGTTTCTGAACCTATTTGGAATGAGAACCAAATCTTAATTTGTTTTCCAACTTAGTGTTCCTTTCTTATTAAAGCTCATAACATCCTTATTACCTAGTCCACTATTAACTATTGTTTGATTGTGTGGTTATGCTATCATATGTTTTAAATTACTAAAGCCAGGGATATTATAATAATTTTGCCAAACAAGAGTCAATAAGTTCTCACTAAAACTTTCTAATACAAATTTAAAACTCCTAAAAAATTAGATATAATATATTCTAAATATTGAATATATAACCTTAATTATATTTGAACCTCATCAATTAGTGCATATATTCGCTGATAAAACGAATATTATTCCAGGGATAAGAACAAGGATCTAGTACTGTCTCTGAAACCTAAAAGGTATGTGATTTTAAGAACAGAAAAACTTGCCTTGCCTCTTTCCTCATATGACAAAAATATAAATGTATGCAATACCTGTTTCACAGAATTGTTTTGAGATTCAGATGAGATAAAAATCTGCCAGAGTACCTTAAAATGAAAATAAAACTATTTAAAAGTGATAATGTAATTATTTACATAGTAAAACCAGTAATATTAATGATACTGCCTTTAGTTGTTACTGTGAAGTGCTATTTCAGGTGTTTTTTTAGTTTTTGTGTTAAGTTTCATTATAAATCTGCTTTGATTTTTAGTTTACCTGTTTCAAAAACTTAGTAGATTCAGTTACAACCAAAGCATGTTCTTGGGTGATCTATTAATGAGAAAACCTGCAATTATTTTTGCACTAACCTAATACTTGCTACCATTGGCATAGGATATAAAGAATATATAAAGTGTAATGATATTTTAAAGGCAATATTGTATATTATGTTCTCAAAGTGTCTTCCATCACTCTGAAACATGATGCTTATTTGTCAGTCCTTATCTTGGAAACTAACTGTTACCTAGAATTGTAATTTTTTCCTAATGAATATAATCCATCCAGTTCCTTTAATGTTCTAATTCTTTTGTGATCCTATCATATTATTAGCAATTGAAAGTACTTAGACATTTAGTGTGTATTATATGGTATTGTCTTCTGGCTAATACTGCTCAACCTTTGCTGCCATCTCTTTAAAATCTATTCTTCAAGTATGTAATTTATGATTAAAATTTCATCGTTATGTAATATTTTCCTGTAATTAAAACTAAACTTATTCTATTAAGATCTACTCAAATTGATTCTGAAGCTGGAAATAGAACTGACTTAAAGTTATGAAACGGAATTGGAATACTCTGACACCATTATTTTAATATTTTGAACAATTCTAATATTTGCTAGATTAGCCCAAGAAATTATTTCATATTTTTTCCAGTTATGAGTCTGAAATAGTCTTACTTTTACATGTATTACATATGAATTTTTAATGCCATTGTAAATTAACTCAATTGTTTCTCATTATCTTAAAACATGAACAGATTGTTTTCATAGAACTGATATTTCTAGTTATCACAGAGTAAGTTTTCTTCTCTATTCTCTGATAATAGAATATGAAGATGTTTTGCTGTTTATTTTGTCTTGATTTTTGTATTTATTTTCCTTTCTGTATATTTTGGATTTTCCCTCTTAAAAAAAAAAAACAAAAAAAAACAAAAAAAAAACAAAAAAAAAACCTAAAAAGATACAGGGTATTTCAGCTGCTATAGGTGCCTTTTCAGGTACATGGAAACAGTCTATGCTTAAATAATATGGTTTGGATTTGTGTCCCTACCCAAATCTCATGTCCAGTTGTAATTCCCAGTGTTGAAGAAGGGGCCTGGTGGAAGGTGATTGGATCGTGGGGGGATGGAGTTTCCCCTTGCTGTTCTTGTGATAGTGAGTGAGTTCTCAGGAGTTCTGGTTGTTTAAAAGTGTGTGGCACTTGCCTCATGCTCCTTCTTCCTCCTGCTTTGGCCATGTAAGACATGACTCCTTCCTCTTCATCTTCTGCCATGATTGTAAGGTTCCTGAGGCCTCCCTTGTCATGCTTCCTGTACAGCCTGTAGAACTGTGAGTCAGTTAAACCTTTTTTCTTTATAAATTACTCAGTTTGAGGTAGTTCCTTATAGCAACGCAAGAACAGACCAACACAGAAAACTGGTACCAAGAGTGGGGTTCATACCCACATGGGCACTAGCTTAACATTATTAAGTAACGTTAAGGGAAATGAAATCCAAGACAATTTTGGCAGACATTCAAGTTCATTTAGCACTTACAAAAACATTTTAATCCAATTGGTCCTACTGAGGTCCTCAAATTATTACCATCAAACAATTATTACCATTTTGCTGTTGCTGTTAGTATCTGAGCTTAGAAAAGACTAGTACAGCGGGCACGGTGGCTCACACCTATAATCCCAGCACTTTGGGAGGCCAAGGTGGGTGAGGCACGATGTCAAGAGATCGAGACCATCCTGTTCAACATGGTGAAACCCCGTCTCTACTAAAAATACAAAAATTAGCTGGGCATGGCGGCCCATGCCTGTAGTCCCAGCTACTTGGGAGGCTGAGGCAGGAGAATTGCTTGAACCCAGGAGGCAGAGGTTGAGGTGAGCTGAGATTGCGCCATTGCACTCCAGCCTGGGTAAGGAGCGAAATTCCGTCTCAAAAAAAAAAAAAAAAAAAAAAAAGACTAGTACAGTTTCACTGGGAAGGTGGTGGTTTCTGAATCTCAATGGCACAATGAAGACATTAATTTCAACGATGAAGTGAAAACTTTCAGTTGTTTTCCTAACCTTGCTAGAACCACATCATGCCTCCTAACAAGCACAATTTAAACATTTACACTTGACTTATTGCAATGGTTGTTTTCAATGTCATTTGTTTTAATTTGATACTGTTTCTGAGCTGCGCATAAAGAAATGTGAACTATGAAAGTTTTCCTAATTTTATCATGAATGAAAGGTTCACTTAGATTAAGGGACTATTTTGCTGTATTCGAAGATAAAAGTCTAGGTGTGAGGAAGGTGGTTAGCACAGTGCCTGATTTACCATTAGTTTCCACTTTGAGGGCTTTTTTCTGAGATAGCAAATACAAAATAATCTCTACCAAGTGTCTTTCATTGTTCCTGTTATTGTTGCTCTGTAAAATGTTAATACAAATAAGAAAATAAAAAGAAGATCTTCAAATTAGGTAAATGAAAATTTAATTGGCTATTTGACTCTAAAATCTGAATGATTAGCTGATATGTTCACTTTTGGATATTTTACAAACCAATATCTTTAAGGATCTATATAGAAGTCCTATACTAGGACTTGTCAGAGCTTTTGGATTTCTTTAAATAGATTTTAACATATTGGTACACTATTGACAGTGTATGACCAATGGTTTTCATTTTTAAAATGGTATAATCGTATGTACGTAGTGTCCATGCAATAGATTTGACTGTAAAATGAGCAAGTAACTGGTTGTTATTCTCAACTACAGCTTCAACCAATATAATCACATCAAAGGTTAAAATCAAATTTAACCTCTAAATGCTAATAATTGTACATCTATTTGAATTTTAAAACTTTCATCCATTGCAAACACCTAAATTGTTTATTTTTTTTTTAAAGAAAATCTGTTACCCTTGGCTTACTTCATCTTTATCATGCTTGTTTACCAAACTATGAATTAGCCCCTTTCAGATAACTGTAGTTTAAGGCACAGCAACTTCTATTTGTACAGAGAGCTTGTTAGGAATGCAGAATTTCAGGCCTCACCTAGAATCTACTGAATCAGAATCTGCATTTTAACATTTCCAGATGATTGTTCTGCTCATTAAAGTTTGAGAAGTACAGGAATAAAATGTAAATTCCTAGAAACTGGAAGTTTAAAACAATAAGTTGTTAGCAGTGATGCTGATTGATTAGTAAGTATATTGGCTCTATTTCTTTCTAAAGTATTTTGATTGTTATAGGTGCCAGCTATCCAATTTTTGAGCATTAGTCTTATATCCCCATATCTGTTACTCTTGTATGAAGTTCTGAGGCATTCAGAATGTCTGTGACTTTCAATGAATTCAAATGCCCTTTCTTAAATAATCCTGCTTTGCACTCCCAGCCGTTATAAAATGGCCAGCATATATTGTAACTGCTTTATTTCATGGATGCTAAAACTGAATTCATGGACTAAGAAAGGCTGCAGACAAGGAAAACTTTAAGAACTGTGGAGGCAGACTGAAAGGTAAAAAGGTCACTGTAGGTCAAAGGTAAAAGGTCAAACTGAACAAATTCTTTTCCAATCTGAAGAGGAAGACAAAGAAAATTCTGTCTGATGAGCTATCATGTAAAGGTTTTGTCCTGTTTGTTTGTGTTTGGTGTGTGTGTTTATTAACTATTCTTAAGCCTCTCTTTAAAAAAATTTAATGTGTTCACATTTTAGAAGATTTTGATTTCTGCAACCTAGCAAACAACCATCAAATAACACTTAAGGTATTCTTTTTTTCTTTTTTCTTTTTTTTTTTTTTTTGAGACAAAGTCTCGCTCTGTCACCCAGCTGGAGTGCCACAGCCCAATCTCAGCTCACTGCAACCTCCGCCTCCCAGGTTCAAGCGATTCTCCTGCCTCAGCCTCCCAAGTAGGTGGGACTACTAGGCGTGCACCACCACACTTCAGTAATTTTTGTATTTTTTTTAGTAGAGATGGGGTTTCACCATGTTGGCCAGGATGGTCTGGACCTCTTGACCTCGTGATCCTCAGCCTCCCAAAGTGCTGGGCTTAGAGGCATGAGCCAACATGCCCAGCCAACACTTAAGGTATTCTAAATATATAATATGAGAAGTAAAAGAGAGAAGCTATCCTAGGCAATTTCAAAAAGGCTGCATATTTCACACTAAACTGAAAATCAGGCCCTATCCTCCAACACTCTGGTAGTTCTCTTTCTTCTCTATGTGATTTCCTTTCTCCTCCCTCCTCCTCTCTGTCACAAAGTAAAATAAAGCAGTTTAAGATTATTCAGGAAAGAAAGGAAAGCTTTGCTTAGGCATAATTTTCCTGCCTATCTATCTTTCCCCTGACCCATACTCCCTAACAAACGCATATATGCCCTGACATAGAGAATGGGATTATGTAGCAAACATCAAATTTTAGAAAATGCACTCAAAATCTTACCCAGATTATATTTAAAATTTAAAGGAAATGTGTACTTCATTCTTTAGGGTAAATATGCATTGATAAAAATAAAACCATCCTTCCAGGTATGTATATTTCTAGCCATTTTAAGTAAATGGGCTTTTCCAATCATTGTTTTAAAAATTAAAATACTTAATGCATTGATACTTTACTTCATTCACTTGTTTTCAATATCAAAACACCATTTCAATGTTTTATAACAGAATTTGCACAATATAGGTGTTTTAATAATCTCTCATTCAAAACAAAATGTGGAAAACAGTATTTTCTAGATCTGAGTCAGAAGAGAAATTGTTTACCACAACAAAAAAAAAAGCCCAAACACAAAAGTTTTGGATACATTTAACTTTCTGAGAAGATCCTATTATTAAATTTGAGCAAAGGTAATTAAAAAGCCATACATGATAGTGTTTTAAAATTCTAAACACATTGGAAAGCAGGGAACAAGTATGTTTGTGGAATAAATTATTTCATGCTATCACCCAATACCTTATGTGAACTCCTGTATCACTCATTTCCCATATCTGAGGCTTCCTTTTCTTATCTATAAAATTAGGAGTTTGGAGTAAATTATGTTTCTGGTCCCTTCTACTTCGAGAGTCTAGAAAACCTGCATCATACTTGGTGTGCTGTAATGTAGATGACAAGAAATATTTGTTGAATTCAATTTAATGTGATTATATATGACTTTGTTATTGTTCATTGTTTTAGCCCTATTAGAATATAAGCTTTTCAAAGACAGTACTCTCTAAAATTTCTTTAAGGGCCACCTATCACATTTAAAGTATTGCTATGCTGTACAAGCCATAGGTTTTTAGTTATTGAGGGTTAATGAGTCAATGCAATCAAACTGATAATACGTGCAGGGCCAAAAATACAAGGAAAGAGGTCCTAGATGTCTACTGCTTTTTGTAAAATATCACAGGATTTTTTTCCCTTTGGAAAGTGCCTTGAAATAACTTACAATTCCTTCATTTTACTTTTGGAGAAATTGAAGTCCAGGGAGGTGAAGGTTTTGCCCAAGGTCACTTTCTAGAAACTAATAAAACATAAATCATAAAATACCTTGTGTTCACACAATTTAAATAAACCCCTGCTCTCACTGGACCTAAAAAGAGTTTGTAATCTGAAGACAACAAACAATGATTTGTATCCTTTAGGTTGAAATTATACAAATCCACACTCAACTGATCACCAAAGTTACGTTGCTTCAAAAATGTCATGTCAGGAAAAAAAAACACTACCTAAAAATCACTGGCAAACATCTAAAATAATTCTTATGTAAAAATATAGTTGTTCTAAAAAATGATAGTAGGACAGTAGAATATAGCACTAAATATTTGCTATATTAAGTAAACAAACTTTATGGACTGTCATTATGATGAGTCATAATTTAAATTACTTTTGTAAACAAAACGGAAGGAGCTTATGAGCATGTGCTATTAATATTTCAATAGTTCTACCATTTTATTTAATACCATATAATTTTACAAAGCCTAGTGCACAAAAACACTAAATAGGAGTATATAATGCTAGTAGAAAATTAATTGACAAACTTATTTTAATATACTTGAATGTACTCATCTTGAATTTTTTATTTTCTAATCCAAGACACATTATATGTTTTTGCTCTTTTACATTCAGAACTTTGACAACATATACTCAAAGATATAAGAGAGGCAAAAAGGGATGTCGGGAAAAGACCTGGCTTGGAGACTAATCAATCCTCTTGAGGCTTCCCCCTCTTAAATTCTAGAAATCTTTAGGGAGCTGATTTCACCAGTGGGACCTTCAGTATCCCCACTGGTAAAATGGGTATAACCATGTCTTCTTTTTCTGTTCAAACATTTTTTAAGTGACTAAAATAAAATCACTTTAAATTATATAAAAATATAAAATACTGTACATATTGAAGGAGTTAATTAAAAGAATGACTCAAAACAAAGGTGACAGAAAACAATCTTTTAGCTTCATTGTAGGTGATGATAGTAACTGAATTATACAATCAGTTAAAATCTCAATTTGCATTCTAATTACTTAAAGATTTTTAAAAGAAATGAATTTTCCTTTCGTTTAATTAAAATCCATCAGCAAATTAATTTTATCATTGTCATGCTAAAAGTTATGTTAGATTATTAAAACAGAGAAAAATATTCTTCCATAATTTATTCTCTCCTTTCATTTTTCTTTCCCCCTATTTACCCAAATCCACACATTCAAGATGAGCAGATTAGGTGTACAAAAATCATTCTTTCAGATTTGGGCTGGAAACAAAAATTATACCCACTGACGTTCTTTGTTTTAAAATTTATTCTATTGATCAAATGCTTAACACATTAGAGAAAATTAAAAGGGCAGTTTAAATCCTTGAACAGTTGAAGATTTTAGATTGCAAAAAGATAATAGGAATATTTATGATTTCTGGCAAGCCACTCCTCAAATTCAAAACAGTAATTGAAAAAGACTCCTTTTCCCATGTTTTGGTGCTGTTTGACAACGAGAATGCAGTCTTTCCCCAGATGTAGCTAAATCTCAAAAAACACTTTCACTCTAAAATAGATTCTCTATCTGATAAACCTTTATTTTACAATTAACTTTGGCAGAGCATAAATCTTAAGGGACCATGGCACATAGGTCATTTGATGCTGTCTCCTAACAAAGGAAGATGACCACATTTTAGAGATGACAGCTTCATGAAGCATATCTATTGGAAAAGAACACCATTTCAAATATGATTAATTTGAATATTGCAAGCCAGTTTGGAACATCAAGGCATCTTACCTAGTTTCTTCATTCTGGATACAGAATGATCAATAACGTCTTCAAGTAATAGAACTCTGCTCAGACAATGACATGTAATTTGGAATATTGTAATATAAAGTCAAACCAATTAAATGTTCCTAAAATATTTTATTTTTCCCAAAGGTAAAATTTATACATGTCTTTGATGAAAAATGTATTTTTAAAGCATACTCTTCTTCCCTTCCCAATTCCCAGTGATGCTGAATCAATTACACTGAATGTACACAGAAGGACGATATGAGAATTGCACCTTTACTATACACACACACACAAAATTTTCTGACAATGCAGTTAAAATAAGACAAACAAGCGTTCCTTTGCCTCTGGTAACTGTATGTTGACATGAACACACGTTGACACAGGCCTTAAAATCCTGTGTGTGGGCAGAGGGGGGGTCTGCTCACCGGGTGCCTTCTCAAAATATTTAAACTTGAGCCACTATACCAATCCCACAAAGCAAAAAAAGAGAGAAGGGAGTAAAAATAAGAAAGAATTGTCACTGAAAATATAAAAAGAATGACCCATGGGAAGAGAATACAGCAGAAAGGATGGGATGCAGAGAAACAGTGTCAGGAGTGTGTCAGTGAGAAATTCAGGAAAAGGTTGGAAATACTCCCCAAAGTACAATATTTGAATCCCTAGCCACAACCAAAGGAAAATAGAGCATTTGCGGGCATAATAAAAATATATAACAAATTGAAGGAATTCCACTAAAAGTCTTGTGTGAAATAAAACAGCAAAAGTCACCGAAAAGGAAGAAACTTTGATGAGGAACATTTGGCAAATCTAAGCAAGTTTGAAGTAAGAGTGGCCTTTCTTTCTCCTTAGCTCCTTTGAGGTCAATGAAAGGAGGATCCAAGGTGGCTAATCGGAAGGAGAATGTAAAAAGGTGGAAATCAGTGGACAAATTAGCAGGATAATTCAACGCAGGTGAAAGGGAGTGGGGGATGGCTCACGAGAGGAGGAAAAAAGAAGTGAGACAGCTGTTTGTTAGTGCCTAAAGGGAGGAAAAGAGACAAGATTAAGGGCCTCTAACTGGTTGTAGAAAGAAAGCTGAAGTGGGTAAAAATGTTAGATGATGTAGGGTTCAGAGATGATGCAGGGATGTGTGTAGAAAATGGGGAGGGGTGAAGATGCCTGTGCTTGCAAGTGGCTGAAGGAGTGGGGGGGGGTCTCCCCCAGGACAAAGAAAGTTTACTCAATAGGCGGGAAGATGGGGGAATTTTGAAGACTGGATGGGGAAAGTGAGATGAGTAAAACAATCTAAGTGGATGGAATGATGATGCCACGAAGAGAAATTTTCGTCCCCAAAGTAGACTTCCTTTGTTTCTTAGTAATACTGATTAGTTTTAGGCCCTTTTCATTCATTTGTTCCTTTCCGGATGTTATCTTCTTAACATATTGTCTCCACTCTCTATTGAATGCATCAATTTATTCAATTATTCATTTAAATGCAAACAACATAAACATTTCTAATGTGTGTATCTATTGCCCAATTTTCTCAGGCTATTTTTTTGTTGTCACTTTAACAAATTTGCTGGAAAAAAAAAATCTTCAAAGGTCTCCATGTCTACAAAACACACATACACCTCAAAACTTTGTAGCAACTTATTAAGCTCTCATGCTTATTTAGTCTGTGTGGGGCATGACCTTCCAGATATATTTCCTCCACTAGCCATTGACTAGGAATACCTATTTTTAAAGCCACAGACCTCTCCTTTATGAACCTCTTCTCAACCTCTTAACAAAAATTAATTCCTCCCTCCATTATGCTCAATTACACCATTGATCACATTGTATCCTAGATCTATGAGTGTCCTGGCTCAAAGAGGCCCATGCCAGTTTGTCATACTCTCTTTGTATTCCTAGAGCCTAGCACATTGGCACAGGTGACTAATTAAAGTTTGTGGATTCTTTAGTGAATAAATACAGGAATGACACCTCCTTTAAAATACAGGGAAGCAAGATTATTGGAGAGAATTAGCTTTCAAAATTTCACTCCCTGAATAATTTTCTTTCCCACTAAGAAAACGTGGCAGCCACATATATTTCTTCAATGCAGCTCAAAAGCCAGGGGTTTATATAAACTCTCCTTGTCGAATGTGCCTTCCCTTGCTCCACCAAGAATCTTATAAATCCTAGCTAAAGGCTGTTGAGGACTACTTGCCGCAGAGAAAAAGGATTTTCTGCTCTCTGAATCTCCTTAACCAGATTTCTTCCCTGCCACCAGCAGTCTGGAAGCCTCTCTATCAGGAATTTCTAGATTCTTAAAAAATATAAAAGTTTTGAATACCAAGAGAGGGAATAATATGAAACCTACAATCCCTTCTGCCAGGGCTTTCTGCTGCTGAAATCCAGCATTACCTGGGCGTCCCCTCAGAATCCATTCCGGTGATAAAAAGACCGGGGACTGGGAGAGGGGCAGGGGAGTAGGGGGTACACAGTTGCTTTCAACCCTTAGCAAATGATTGAGCTCTAGAAAATGAATGTGTTTTTATGCATGGTAGGAGTTTCTTTCCCATTCCTGTATTTCAAACGCACCGCAACTTTAAGTTTACTGCCAGCTATACGTCATGAAAGGGACGCTTTTCATCAAAGGGAAGAAGAAAAGGGAAGGGGAAAAGTCGCCAGTTTTACGAAATGGAGTAATTCTTCGTCTCCTGCTCCCATTTCCCCACATCTCTCACCCTGCGTCCAAATCGAAACACAGTAGGTAAGCAGTTGCTTGCGATCCCCCGTAAGGTAATTTCCTCTGGAATGTAATTTTGCTGGACTCCAGTTGCCTCTACACGCCCTGTCTCTGCCCCTCCCTCTTGCCCTGTGCAACCTTCTCCAACTGCACGCTGCGGCCCTTCTACCAAAGCTAAAGAAGGAATTGTCGGCAATCAGGAAAACAGATTAGCCTCAAATTTGGGAAAGCAGGGGCTTGCTCCTTAAGACGAGAGAGCAAGCTCAGAAGGGAAGCCGCAGCAGGCTTCCGTCTTAAAGAAACCTATTCCTGCATTTTCCCAATTTGGAGCGCGTGTCTCTAAAATAAAGAGCATGGTGGCCTCTCCCCTATGGCAGTAGAGGATACAGCCTTTCCGCAACTTCCAATTTCCAGTTTCTTCTTTCAGTGAAGGGGACTTCCCAGCCTGCGCTTTCCGCTAAGGTTAAAACCCTCCCCCACCGCACAATTTTGTGGGGGAAGATGACCCTCCCCGCCTTCTAGAGAGCTTGCTCTGTAACAGGCGAAGCAACAGCCACGGGTTTTAAAGAAGCCGGTCTTCACAGCCTTCTTTTTAATCACCCGAGGGGAGGGAAAACAGCAGAAATTTAACACCAGTAACTACTATCATTGGATCTGGAACACTTGCCCTCTAAAATGCTGCTAAATAAGTAAAATCACTGAATAGTGAAGGTGCAAGTTGAAAAAGGGAGAGAACTCGGGCGCGGAGGGGGAGGAGGAAATGGGTAGGGGGGGAAGACCACAAACTAGGTTGATCCCCGGGTTTAAAACCGGCGGCGACCCGCCAGCAGTGGCCACCCCCGCCTCCCTCCGCCTTAGCACGCCTCTGAGGAGGAGGGACTGGAAAGGGGGGCGCTGCGAGCCGGAACGCAGGAAGGACTGAAGGGACACGAGGGCGGCTGCGCGCAGGGAGCGCGCGGGGCAGGGCCGCTCGCGCTTGCGAGTCGGACTTGCCACTCGGCTTCCTAGCGGCCGGGCAAAGCCTCTCTGCAGCTGACATCATTGCCAGAAGGAGGGGCTGCCCCTGCGAAGGCGACTGAAGAACAGGGTTCTCAGGCCTGGTAGGCAAAGGCGCTCCCTCGCCGCTTGGCGAGCCTGACGCCCTGGCAGCTGCAGCGGGACTCAGCTTTCGGTAGCTGCACGCGGCTGTTCTTAATTTAGTCGAGGGAGAAGGTATCTTAGACCTTAGCCCATCCATCTCTCGGTTCTTTCGTCAAAACCGCCAGCACACAGCTCCGCGCTCTCTCCGATGAACCAGACAAAGGCAAGAAAAGGGGGGAAACGTGTACATATACTATTACTTCGACTTGCTTTCAATTGCTTCCCCACCCCCACCTCCGCCGCGACACACACACAGACACACAGACCCACAGTGGAAAGGCCAGCCCTGGCGGGATTTCCTGCCGGGATTGCGGGAGTTTGTTTCAAACAAGATTAAAAGTGGAATTCCATCAGTCTTTACCAAGTTGCAAGGGTGCCCGCAAATACCCGGCTCCTTTTCTATTTTGAGTCACACCTGTTTTACTTTTTAGGGGACCTAGGAAGACGGTCGCTTTTAAGTCACAAAGCACCGGTATCTCTCAGGTGTTGTGCTTGGCGTTCAGAGTTATCCGCATGCTCCTCAGGTTGTTTCCTGGCTGCAGCGCTAAGAGCGCACAGGCGACAGCTATGACACCATCGCCTCCTCCCCATCTTTGCTGCCCCCTCCCCCTTCTACCCAGATTTTCAACCACTTTCTTCCACACACTTTTCTTCGTACAAACAGCTCCTAGGCTGGGTTTCAATCCCATCTTGGGGATGTTTACACACAAGACAAGGACACTTTTCAAAAATTTATTTTGTTTGTTGCTGCGCTTTCATTCTATTTCTTTTGTCCTAACCCCTCTTCCCCACGGTTTTTGCTTTGTGGGTGTGTGCCGCAGTGGCGCAAATATCGATTCCCAGCCCCCAGCCCACATTTTGCATCTGAGAGGCTAGGGTTCCCCCACAAGCGCTTCACAGGAGCACCCCAGCGCCCCACACCCTAAGCCGCAGGCAGGTGAAGCAGGGGAACGTCGAATAAATCATTCTGAAGCAAAAGGGCCCATCTTCCGTGAAGCTCTAAGAGTTTTTCCTTGGCAGAGGCAAAGAAGCGGCTGGGGCTATACATTCTGAGAAAGTGACCTCTCCTCCTACCCCTCAAGTCCCTTTGCGACTAAGCGCTCAGATGCAAGTCCCAGCTGCAACCCGGGCCGACTGCTACTCCGCTCTTCTAAAGTCTAAAAGATGCACCCGTTTGCGTCTACTCGCTTTTTTAAAAGTCACCTTTTCCGATGAAGCCTTTTTAAAAGAGACATTCCTTTTCTGGCGGGGATCGGGTGGGGCGCTTTATCGCTAAGCGCTTTAAGAAAAAGAATTCCTTTGTAAGGACGTGAACTGTTTCTCGGTTCTCTTTTAGAAAACACCATCTATTTATGGGATAGGTGGGCGGTTTATTGATTTATTTATTTGGCTAAGGGATTACAAGTCATTTCTTTAGATGTCTGAGAACACTTAGAAAAGTCATTTTTTTTAATGAGAAAATGATGCCGTTTTTCGGCTCGATTATAAGTTGCCTTAAAAAAAGATAGGCAGAATTTTCACACCTACCATCTCCATATCCAGCAGGTGCTGGCTGAGTACAGTCCCATAAATAGGGCCGGGAAGGAAGGGCGGGGAGGCGAGCGCCAAGAGTAACAGCACCAGGAGCCCTGTGCGCTCCTGGCTCGCCTGGCTCTCCTTCGCTCTGCGCCAAGGGTCGTACCCTCAAAGGTTGGAGCCAGCCTGGCAGGGATCCAAACCCGAGCCCCTAGAGGAGCGCAGCGAGGCTGTGGGGGCAGTTTCTCGGCTGGAGGTATCGCCTTCTCAGCTCTGATCTCTGCCAGGCGACTCCGGGGAGTCCTGGGACGTGCTCTTTTGTCAACACTTGACCCAATCTTAGAGTTTCCCTCAGCCTCGCTAAAGCTAACTGTACCCATTAAAAGGGAGAGACCTTTCTGCACAGCCAAATGTCGGGGAGATCCTGCGCCGACACATTTCTGACAAAAGTGAGAGTTTTTGCAAAGTAACCAAGCGCATTGGTGGTAGTGCTAAAAAGATACTCTCCCTGCGCTCACCTCCGGGGTTTGCTCCTTCTCTTACCTCCTGGGAAGAGAAGGGGGAAGGGAGAATAGCAGAAGCGTCTTTAAAACCACTCCGTTGTCATAGTTCAGACCTCAGGCGCAGGCAGCGGGGCAGAGTCCGCACACTAAGTGTGGAACTCGCGCCTCCCTGGCAGCACCCTGTACAGGTACCCAGTCCGGTTACTTACCCACTGAACGAAGCCTCTGTGAGTAGAATGAAGAGGTAAACGAAAGGGGGAGAAAAAGGCTTCCGCCCGCTCCACGGAGACTGCGACTGCTGTAGCGGGCTCTACCGCCACAGCTCGCAGTCCGCAGAGCAGCCGGAGTCGCTGAGGCAGTTTCTGAGGCTATTCGGGCCGCCCGGGCTGCCGGTGCTGCCTGGGTCGCCGCTGCTACTCAGCGCACTCTGTTTTGGCTTGCCTTCCGCTTCGCCGCGCGGGGCAGCTGAGTGCAGCTCCGGCTTACGGCTCCTCCCGTCCCCGACAGTTCGCCGACTGCAAGGAGCCAGTGCCGAGCCAGCCCTTTTCAATGGCGAGGGGGAGGGACTTCACAGGGGGAGAAGGGGAAGGAAGGGGGTGAACCAGTGAAAGGCGTGGGGAGAGAGAGTAAACCAGTGTCCGGGCCGCCTGCTGGGAAGGGAAGGCGCAGCACCAACTGCTGAGTACCCCCCTCTGGCTCCCCACTCCCTGCACACTCACATCCCCCGTCCATCCGGGGGCGGCCCCCCCGCTGACGGAGAACCAGAAAGAAGGGCGGGGGAGAGATGGAGGTAAGCTTTGGAAGTTACTGCTCGCCTCCCAGAGAAGGAGGCAGAATGCGTGCTGGCGGTACTCTGGCGTGCGGGACCCGCTGCTGGAGAAAAGGCGCCGCTTTCGGGCTGCTAGCTTTCCGGAGCAAAACCCAGAGCATGCAGTGTTCTCCTCGGTCCTCTGTTCGCTGCTCTCTTAGATTTCCCTTCTAAGTTTCACTCATTCACATTTTCTCAGAGAAGTTTGATTTTTCTTGTGTGTTTTTCTTGTGTAGTCACGCTGGCTGCCCTGACTCCAGCTAGTGAACAAGCATCCTGCAGCACCATTTTCTCATACAAAGGATACTTAAGGCAGACTAGGGGAAGTAGGGGCAGGAGCCTGGCAAACTCACAGTTGGAGCTGAGAGACTCTCTGCATATATCATACTCTACTGTAGAGACGGGTCTGGTACTTCCATCGCCTGTCCAGATTGATCCTCTGAGGGCAGCGAAGGAGTGTGTGTGTGTAAGGAGGGAAGGAGAGTTCTAGCGATCTAGCATTTGGCTACCCCAGAGAGCAAGCAGGAGTGAGTCAGGCGGCATTGCTGCCAGAGACCAGGCAGCGTCGCGGGCGTGGACGGTCCATTTCCAAGGTAGGAGAGGGTGCAAGAGAGGAGGAAACCAGCCCAGCTCATGCCTGGTGCTTGCCAGCGAGCTCTGGCTGCCTGGTGCGCGACGGCTGGGTGGGGATTGGGGTGTCAGGCCCCCAAGGACCACTAAAGCTGCCAGGAGCTATGTGGCTGGTTTATGCCTGCGAAGGGTTGTGGGTATAAGGAAGTAGGGGCGTAATTCCCCCCTTTCATGGCATGTGATTAAAAAACCAATAGCAACAACATCAAAACCACGCCAGCTGGTCACTCTTACTCTCGTTTTAAGAAGCAACTCCTTAAAATTTACCCAGAGGCCAGAGAATGAACCAGGTGAATTTTCTAATTTCCTCTCTCCAGAAAGGTGTAGGATTTTATGGGGAAATCCACTTTCCGTGCTTATCCTGTAGAAAAACTTATCTTTCTAGTGCTGTGCAATTTTTTGAAAGAATGTTGCTCTTTTTTTCTGAAATAAAAGGAGAAAAAGTAGAGAATGTTTTAGAGCACCAAGATCACAGTATCCATTCTTTACTTTTATTTTTTTGTCTACTGAATGGAAGAGGAAATGACATCTGTATAGAGATAGATATTAAGAAGGAACAAATTTGTCAAATTATAATAAGTTCCTTTTTCTCTAATAGCTTCTTCAGGGAAAGCTTTTTAACTGAAAGGCAAATCCTTATGACTTGTTTCCCCCAGTATATCCTTCTCCACCCTTCTTAGCTGCCCCCTTTCCAATTCCTGATAATTTAAAAGTTAAAATCTTCATTCAAATATTCCTCACGTCGACTTTCTTGCATATTTTTATACCCAAAGCCACACTACTATGAGAAGCATCAGCACGGCAGCTCAGTGCAGGTCTGCATGAAAGAAAACAGAAAAACACCTGTGTTTACTTGCACAGGTGTGAGGAGACACTTCACTATTACATTTTAGTACTCCTATAACTGGCCCTCCATTCTTCACAGTATCCAGCACATGCATTGTAGTCTTCTTGGGAGCTAGGAAATGTCTGAGAGGGGGAAAGCAGAAGCTGCTAATGGTTACAGCTCCGACTCTTGGGGATTGCACTACTGGATGAGACTGTGTCATAGGAGATGGCAGGAACTCAATGCAAATAAAATCACTGATCCAGGGACGGTGTGGCAAAGCCATGCTATGGGAGTGCTTTTAGAATACTAATAATTATTTATAACATCCATATTAAATACCAATTAATTGATTTCTGAAGATTTTCATTTAACCCCTAGGCAGGAGAAGGGAACTATTTGGTCACCGTTTAAAGTATTTAAAGTTATGATCATGACAGACTTATCAGGTTAATATTATTATTCCATTTTGCAATTCCTGAAACTGAAGTTCATAGAGGACAGGTGATTTGCACAAGACCATGGGGCTAAAGAATAACAGACTCTAGATTTCCATTCAGGGTATATAACTCATAAATTTAGTTACATGGTTACTTTATAGTTAATCTGAATTCTTCTATATATAATATGGAGCAGGACATTCAAAGTGTATGGTCCAATAGAAAATGATCTGTGTAGAGTAGAAACATTACTCACAGACCAAGGAGACTCTACTAGTTGACCTAAGTAATCCAGAGAATTATCTAAGACATTGAGTCTGTTGAAAATACTGTCAGAAATCCACATCTGAAAATAATGAAATTTTTTCACCATTTTCTTTTCTTCTGTGTTCTGTCTGATGGTGGCACCAATGAGTGATGGAATAACCAAAAGCCAGGACACCTGGCAAAAAGCTCTAGGCATTCTAACTCTAAAAGGACTGATGAAGATCCTTTTCTGACTACAGACAGGACTGTACTGAATTTTTTTTTTTGTGCCCCATTACTGAATTGTTTTTTGTACCATCTGCATTATATAAATTGTTCTATTAATCCTCCAAATCATTCTATGAGGTAGGTATTATTAGCTTCATTTTTTTCTTAAAAAATGAGAAAATAGAGACTTGGTAAAAATGCCCAAGGTACTATAACTATAAAATGCACAGGAATTCAACCCCCTGTTACTTCCAGTCCATTGTGCTGCCCCTCAGCATATGGTCTTCAGATTGTGTAATGACACATTTTCAGAATGTGCATTACATCAAAAGTTGTATGATTAACAAAAGCCCTCAAAAGCAAAAAGGGCACTGTAGGTATCTGGGTTTTGGATGAGGTGTCAGGAAGGAACTGTGATATTTATTGCATTTTGTTTCTTCAATGTTCCCTTTAGGAACCTTGACCAGGATTCTGCTATGATCATAAAAGGGAAATTATAGTAATATATATCTATAAACATGGAAATATGTTTATTCTCTGAGGGATAAACTATAAAGCCATTATGATTATATAATGGATCAAAGAAGAGTTTTCAAAAACATCAGTGAGTAAGGATGTTTCTCAGGCCGTAAGATTGATTAAAACCAAGAAATAACATGTCCATCTAAAAAGGGATTGATCAGCCATGGAATCCTGGTAAAAGAACGCTCCGAAGATGAGCATTGGCAACACCTATTCATGTACATTTTCATCTCTCTGGCAAAATCACCCTTGATATGAGATTGAAGAAGCCAATCAAATATTGTTATTTCAATTCCCCTTACATGAAACATCCCTTATCAAGCAATCTGTCATCTCATTGTGATTTGTCTTTCCATATAGTCTCTGTTCAGAGAGAATGTACAGGTCATGCTGATAGATGACAACAGAATAATTTGTATGTATCACATGACACTATTTTGTACTAAATTCCATTCATGTTTTTGTGTTGAACACTCCAAATTGCACTATACATTGCACAGAAATGTTAGATCATCATTGCTATTGGAAAAGTAGATGGCTGTGTGGGAATGAAACAGCAAGCGAGATTGGATAAAACACATTCTCCATGATATTTTTAATGTTTAATATTAAACCATCAGCAACAATTGCAATCAGTAGGAGGCAGTAATGTTCAGTGGTTAAGAAAAACCTTTGGTTTTTGACCAAATTTGGAGTCCTGGCTTTGCCATGTTCTAGCTGTCTGGCTGCGAAGAAATTAATCTCCAGAGCTGTATTGTCAAATAAGATAACCCCTTACCCACATGTGGCTACTGAGCACATGAAATGTGGCTTGCCCTATTTGATATATGCTTAGAGTGTAAAGTACACACCAAATTTTGAAGGTATATTACAAAAATACACACACATACACACACGTATGTAAATATATTGGCCAGTTGCTGTGGCTCAATCCCAACACTTTGGAGGATCAAGGCACGAGGATTGTTTGAACTCAGGAGTCCCAAACCAGCTTGGGCAATATAGTGAGACCTCGTTTATACTAAAAGTAAAAACTTCAACAGGTGTGGCTGTGCTCACCTGTAGTTCCTGCTACTCAGGAGGCTGAGATGGGAGCATCACTTAAGCTCAGGACTTGAAGGCTGCAGTGAGCTATGATTGTGGTATTCTACTCGAGCCCAGGCAACAGAGCAAGAACCTATCTAAATATATAATAGAATAGAATAGAATATATTATCTTTGCATATCAGTTACATGATGAAATGCTATACTGACTCATTGGTTTAATAAATAAGTTAACTTCACCTGTGTATTTTAAATATTTTCAGAAAATTTCAAATTACATATGTGGCTTGCATTACATAGTTTTTTTGACAGAGCTGTCCTAAAAAGCTACAATTCTTCATCTAAAATTGGAGATGATGATAACCTTTCCACCTCAGAATATTATGGTGATATTTAAATAAGGTAATTCACCTAAAATGCTCAGCACCATGTCTAACATAAAGCTAAAAAGTTGTCACTCTCCAAGACATTAAATAAATGCGTTAAGGAAAATTAAAAGATAACTTAAACCTCAGCGGGATAGAGACTGCTTAAAGCAAAAGCCTTTCTTAAGAATTCATTTCTCTTTATCCCAGGTGAATTCATTTTACTTCTCTCTTTAAAAGCAACAACAAACATTCATGTGCTGTCATAGGGGTAGGGGACAATATTGTGACCTACAGATGTTATAGTGTATATGCAAGTGCTTTGAGAAGTTAAAAGTACTTTCTCAATACCCAGCATTTTTACTAGCGTCATTTGTACAGGCAGTTTTACATTTAATTGGTAGATATTTCTAGCGTTCAGGCATTCATGTCACAAATGATAATAAGGCTCAAACTCGTACAGGTACACAAAAGACAAATGAATTTCTTCAGAAGCTAAAGATACAGAAATGGTTGAAGCAGAGCTCTCTGTTGTCAGTAGTTTAACTGCTTTACCTAGCAGCTCACCAAATGCATAGCTCAGCTGGAGACACTAGAGGGTACTATTACTGAAAACACAGATGAATGAAATCTTTCAACACACTCCCCCTTCTCCACCTGTATAAAGTATGAGATTTTAAAAAGGGCATATCTGTGAAATAAAAGTAACACTTCTCCATTGTCTCCTGTACATGACTTGCAAGGCTTTTTTTGTTTGTTTTTTTAAGACTCTGTAATGGCCTTAAACCGCTACCAAAACAAAAAGTATGTATATTAGAAGTGTGCTATAGTGCTTGGGCCAATAATTGGAAAAAGTTTGAAATCATACCCTGCTCTGAGAAAAGCTTTACTGAAAGTCTGAGGAGGGGAGGTATAGAAGAGCTTTTTATGGGGGAAAGATTTTGATAAGAATTCTTAACTACTCCAGCAACCTCTTTAATTAATAGGGGTGGGGCAATTGTTTGGTAGTCAGGTCATATAAGATTTTTTTTTTTCCAGTAAGCTTAAAGAGCTCCACATTTGCAGTGGATAGAAGCTACAGCTGAGTTTCCTTCACAAGAACCTGGCAATTACAGCCTTATGTTTATAGCTGAACTTTGTTGAAGCCCCGAGCTCTGATTGTAAATGATTATAAATGTGAGGTTGTTCTTAAGGTTGCTATTTTCCCCTAAGAATGCATTTCTCCTACTGTACTCTTATTTTCCTGCAAATGAATAGCTGTAAACTGTACCAGATGAAGATTTTTATCTGTGTGTTATCGGCCTGTGTTGTGATGGCAGCACGTGAGTGGGGAAATTTCTATGTGGCCAGCTCTTCAGGACATAGGTATCAGCTACTGCTTTCAGTGCAGGAAATGCACACACACATTAAACCAACCATATAATGTTTCCAAAGCAACATATTGAGATTGATGCAAATATACATTTTTCAAGAATCCTGGATTAATCCCCCACTACTCTGAGCCTTCTTTACTTTTTAAGCCTCTTTATTTCTATGATTGTGAAACTAAGTAGATTTAACTTTTGTATGCATTGTAAAATCAGTTATATTTTCTGATATGTGATAACGAATATACTGTATATTTCATGGAAATATGTAGGAAAACTGCTCTTTTTTTCTTTTAAAAACAGTGCCTATAGCTTAGTCAATAAAGTATTTAAAGAGTGGCTATTTTGAGCCATTTTTAATTGACTGGACTACTGCAGAGATACCGTTTTCAATGTTTACGCATGTGTTTAGAGAATTGGCATAGGATTTTTGTTTTTCCTTTGAGATTGAACAATTTTTATTTCATCATTACTAAAACTTAGCTGGATGTCAGTTTCTGCCTTTAAAGAAAATATCCAAATCCAGGATTATTCTCAATTGCAAAAATGCAGCTGGTCTCAACTATTCCTTTTATATTTTGTTTCACATAAGGTAGAAAATGGTGAATCACTGTACTTTCATATAATTAAAAAAGTGTCTTGAATTTTAAATGTAATTGTCCTTTCTTGAGTAATTTCTAAATAAAGTGAAACCACAAAGGCAATTTGGCACACTATTGATTCTATCCTGGTTGTCTTTTTTTGTCAGGCTAGACAGTGAAGGGAAAGGGTTTGGAGCACAGAATGGTTTTCCTTTTTAAAGAAAAAAAAACCTGAATGCAAAATTGGCAATGAAAATAAATACTGGACCTAGATTCCCAACTCTGTGAATGTTGTCGTCATCAGTCTTCACCTTCTCTAGCCCTGTTGCTGGAACTTGAAGCACTAATCTCTCTTTCAGGCTGAACCTAACCCTGTCATAACAAAGAATCCTTCAGAAATCTCTGCTTTGTCAACTGATGGTTTTTGAATTCAGTATTTTTTAGACTCAGGGTTCAGTGTTCTTATAGTGGATTGGCCAGATCTAAGTTTTACTCCAAGTGCAAACCTAGTGGTCTAGTTCATACAATGAGCCATCTACCTCAGTTATCTGGGGGCACTGTGGTACCCATTGCTAGCACCAGAGCCCAGGCTCTGATAGTTGGAGCATTGACACCATGCTTAGTTTCCATCAGTCCCTTTCCCCTGGTGCTCTTGCCTCAGTGTCAAGGAAATATTACCTGCTTCGATGAGGGTCATGATCCCGAAAGGACAACTTTTTAGCACTGTCCTACAAAGAAGGTTACTTATGACTCTAGCTTCTCATTTTATGTTTTATATCCTTGGACCATTTATTCTATGGAAGATGCTGAAGTGGGTAGGTTGCATTTACCAATGCAACCTTTTGCAGTTTATCAAAATAAGTAATGATATGTCATCCAATGACATTTATTATTCTTTAATAGTGCGACTGAATTAACATCACACTGTCAAAACCAGATTTAGATCCCAAAACTAGATTTAGATAAATCCCAGATAACCAGAAGATAGTCTTTTACCCCCAAGTGGATTAAGTCTCAGAGAAGAGGAGAGAAGGAGGAGGAAGGTGGGACCTAAGGAATAGACAAACTCAGGGTCCTGAGGAGGGGAGACAGTAGTGGATCCTTTTTTCCTTCTAAATTATTTTCTTTTATTTTTCCTTCAACTTCACTACTATAACTTCTCAAATTTACACCATGCTACATCTCTTTCTAAATTTTCTACAAGTACTCCAGCGGGGTAAAATGCTCATCTGGAGACTGATGTGGAGAGAAGGGAAAATGATAGGGAAGAAAGGAATTGAAGTCACCTCACCCCTTCATGATGATTTCTTTCTGTAACTCTGTAAGGAAGAGAAGGGTGTTAGCAGTTAGCGAATGATATAAAGACCATAAATTGGTGTTCAAACCCTGTTCCCAAACTCCTAATCTCTTTACTTTGAGCTCCCCCAGACCCGAGTTTAAGCAGTGTAGTCTGCTAGTCTGCGATAGAAAGAGGAACTGGGAGAGAAGGCAGCGATGGCGTGTGCACTGTGGCCAAGGCCCTCTAGGGGGCAGCAGAGGAACAAATTGGAGTTGGGGGAGTAGGCGTGGTGCGGAGACGGGAACAGGTTTATTTAGAGGATTTCCTGTGTGTCTTTAATATGTAAATATGTGTTGTGAGTCTCCAGCAGGAGCATATTAAAATTTATTCAACCATGGGACCTTTTTGAGGTAGTATGAAAAATACTGCTTGGCAGTTGTAAAAGTGCTTGGCTCTTCAAACCTGTCAACCTATCATGATGAGATTAATCACTCTGCATATAGCTTTTCCTTTCTATAACATTCATATTATCCCTTACCTTGCTACTGCAAACCATACCAGACCCAGTTTCAAAACTGAACAGCAATTTGTGGATATGAAAATGAAAGGAAATAAAAAGAATAAATCTGTATATTCTAACGCAGAAACAAGAACTTCCATTGTAACCATTTTTGACATATTACATTTTTGCCTAAAACTTGTGATGTATGTAACACAATTTTAATTTAATAAGCTCCTTTTGTTTTGGCCAGGTTTTTACGGCATAACATGAAGGAAGAAGAAATGGCTATGATATATATTACCTAAACATCTAGAAAGCCTGGATTCAATTTGTGATTTTATGACATTCTAGCTGTAGAACATTTGGTAAGTTACTCAAATTCTCTCAATTTCAATCACTATGTATTGAGAAATGAAATCACTTTGAGAATTGTTATTAGAAAAATAAATGAGAATTTATTTATAAATTTTGTTATTAGAAACAAAATTGCTATGAAATATCTGATAAAAATATTTCAGTGTAACTTAGCACTCAGAAAATTGGACTTCATTAGGCATCTAAAGGAGTCATTGAGGTACAATGAGGCAGAAGAAAGGGGAGGTGGGTATAGTTGTATTATCCATTCACTCATTTGTTCATCTATTCATTCATAAAAAATACTTATTGAATAACTATATATCTAGGCAGTTTTTAGCCATATTAATACATTGAATAGACTTTGTACTTCATGTCCGGTTTTTAGTTCTAGGTAGTGACTTATACAATACTAACTACAACCTCAGCATTTTATAAGTCACTATCCCTTTCACTACTTAATTGAAGTGGGCAGGTAAAAGGAATTGGTAACCTCAATTTATTTGCATAAAATAAATATTCCCTCTCCCACCACACAATTTGAATCTCTCTCTGAGGATGTATTGCACCCTGAAATACAGTCCAAAATTTATAATTGACATGATCATTTATATGCATGCCTATGTTTATAGATGTGGATGCAGATATTGATATAGATGTATAGTGATGCATATTTTACAGCAACGTGTTGTTTTTATTTTATATCTTTTGAACAGCCACACATTGATTGAATAACTGGTACAAACAGAGGCAGATTTACCATGGAGCTAATGAAGTTTAAGACTGAGGGCCCTTCACTCACACTGGCCTCTTCTGACCCGATATTACAAAATCATTTTCATATCAAGAGGCAATCCAATGATAGGCACCCAAAAATGTTGGAAAAAAGTATTATAGATATGTACATATAGGAAAAAACATAATGCATATAGGGTCTGGCAGTCTTTACACTTTCAGGCATCCACGGGTGTTCTTAAAATGTGAAAAGAAAAATATAGAGATGTGTCAAGTAGTTTATTATTAAAAGTATAGAATTTTCTTGGATTCTATAATGTTTGTGATATTTGTCAGCTTGTAGAAATATGTCATTTGTTGTGATCTCTCCTTACTCTATAAACAAATATTCTGTTTATACAAAGTTTTGTACAGTAATTTTGTATTCCTTTTTTAGAGCAAGTTAACATGTATAAGTTTCAGGTTCCCAAAACCAGGATTCATCCCTATTTATCCATGTCAAAAGACCTGTCTTTTATTCTTCCAGAGGAAATACAAAATTTTTAAAAATGGAACTTAAATTATAAGTTTGGGCCTTTATGAGTAGATTAATTTGGGTCTACAAAAATAACTTCAAATCTTAATTCTGAAAAAAATCTAATAGTTTCTGTAGCTTTCTGGAATATGATTCTTAGCTACATCAGTGATTAAAGGGAAAATAGAAACAAAACCTCCATACACTTGTGGAAGAGATTATAGTCCTTTCATTAAAGTACAGACAGCATGCAATAACCATATGTAGCTCTGTAAACTAGGACTGGCCTTTATCAACTTAGAGATTATGGAATTTGTTCAAGTTTTGGACTTTTGGTCATAAGACATTTTTATTCTCAGATAATCATCTGTCACATTTAAAGGATATGGGATTCCTGACGAATCAAATAAAATATAATTTTATAATGAACATAAAATAGAAAACTATCAAATCAGTCTTTCCTTTGAGTTCTATCATGATGATTCTCTTTTGGATTAGGTTTTTCCCCCTTTGAACTGCTAAGTATATTATATTCCACACAAAGCAACATGAGTCAAATTGAAAAACTTTTCCTCAGACAAGTTGTCATTTTTGTTATTTTTAAATAACAAGAGATAGGAAGCAATTGCAATTTTATCTATTCCAATTGATTTCCTGTGCTCTTATTACACTGTGTTCCAAAAAGATAAGAACATCATAATTTCTAAACAAAGTTAAAGTGAATGGGATTCCTTTATGAAAATACAGTGTAACTAATCTTCAGCAAGTCTAGATTCTCATGCCCTGAATCTCTTGTTTTTATGTTTGCTACAATACTGCATATAGTATTTTCCAATTTTAAAAATGTTCATAGTTGATTAAGAGAATAAGCCACTTAAAATTTTGTAGTTAAAATGAAGCATTTGTTAGTTAAAATGTGATCACATCTTGAGTTTCTTCTTGGGCCAGTTTCTTTAAGTAAAGCATGTGTGTGTTTAGATGTGTTAGAGGCATTTGAACCAGACCAAATTAATCTTGTACAAGGGGCTGGTAAAATAAGGCTGAGACCGACTGGGCTACATTCTTAGGTTAGGTATGCTTAGTCACAGGGTGAGATAGGAGATCAGCACAAATTACGAGTCACAAAGACCCTGCAGATAAAACAGGATGCAGTAAAGAAGATGGCCAAATCGCAACAAAACCAAGATGGCAATGAAAGTGTCCTCTGGTCATCCTCACTGCTCATTACACGCTAATTACAATGTGTTAGCATGCAAAAAGACACTCCCACCAGTGCCATGACAGTTTACAAATGCCATGGCAACATCCAGAAGTTACCCTATATAGTCCAAAAAGAGGAGGAACCCTCAGTTCCAGGGAAATCCCAATCCCTTTCCTGGAAAACATATGAATAATCCACCCCTTGTTTAACATATAATCAAGAAATAACTATAAGTATACTCAGTAGAGCAACCCATGTCACCTTTCTGCTTATGGAGTAGTGATTCTTATTTTTTTCACTTTCTTAATAAACTTGCTTTCACTTTCTTCTATGGACTCACTCTGAATTCTTTCTCGTGTGGGGTCCAAGAATCCTCTTTGGGATTTGGATCTGGACCCCTTTCTGGTAACAGAGGAATGGCCAAAGATCCATTGGTGAATAATGATGAAGAAGTGAACTGCTCCTATATATATGTGATCCTGCTTGTTCCTTTTTATTTTATTTTTTAAGCAGTGGTGATGAATTTCTTTCACGATCAAAACGTAGATATTCTTCAGAGGCTTGGTTAATGGCAACGGGCCTAACAAGATATTTTTTCTGTACAAAATTAACTGGCCTATATGTGACTCAAGTCCATGGGCTTGGGCTCATTAGCACAATGCTCTAACTAATTAAACTAATGAATCTCAAAATAATGACACATTTTAAGTTTGAAAGAATAAAGTTCTTTAACTAGGCTTGTTAAAGAGTATTAAGCAAGGATGCCAAAAATGTGCTAACAATTCCTGAAATCACAATGATAATAGGGAGCAAGAATTGTCTTTCTTTCCTTTCCTCAGGATGCTTGTTCATAAATGCAGTAAATGTCATAAATCAGTAGTTAGTATTCTGCTGTCAAAGTATTGATAGTAATGATGAACCCAAAAGGGGAGGAGGGACTCAAAAAATAATGAAGATAGGGATTAGAAATGCTGGAAATTGCTAAGACACTATGTATTCCTGTTAACACACAAAAGAGAATTTAAGAAATCTAATATATCTTTTCTGAAACATTTGGTGCTGAATCAGACACCAAGTCAACATTAATACCACCAAATCTAGTATTGAGGGATCACCAAATCTAAATCTTGCAATTAATTTATTTGGATCATTGATTATTTTAGTGACCCTAATACCTACTACAAGAGGACTGAAGCAGATCCATTAATTTGCTTATTAAGCTACCTAAAGGATCCATTCAGACAGGCATATAACCCTTGCCAAATACTTATTCGCTAAGTGATCCATTTACTTAAAATGGTGTTTTCTAATCCATGTTCCCTGGATTCAAAATTAAATATTAGCTTTAAAGGCTCTGAGATGTATTACAGCAAAGAAATATATTTCTAACTCAGAATTTCCCAAGTCTGTCTTTTTTCTTTGCTTTTTAACAGTAACACCTATTATTGTACTTTTGAACCCATTTCAAGAGATGGTGACTTATAAGGCATATATATTCCTCCTAAGAAACATAAAATAATAGATGAAAATTACTTGTATATTGTAGAAGTATCACAAGAAAAAAATTGAGGTCCAGTTTTGTTTACAATTACTTCATGTCTCTGAATTTTACATTTTTATATTTTAATGTCTGAAATTATACAGTATTTCAAATGGTTAAAAATCAAATTAATAAATGTATGCAGCTATTTTTAAAGTTCTAGGCATTTAGACTACAGTGTCTTTATTGTGTATCAAACTGTTCATGAGTATGGGAAAAGCAACCTCAGTTATTTGCTCCAAGTCCAATTTCTGCTAATTTACATTCTGTCTAATTAAAATACCCTTTATAACATCCATTATATGTAGTTTTCTTTCACTTTGTGTTTCAAACCTCTATGTTATGTTGTCTCTTATAGTATTTAGTTGCCAAGTTGCACTGCTGAGATGACAGATACATTGGTTGGTTTGTAATGTGACTGTAGATGTGTAAGAGAGGGAAAAAAAAAAACTTTTTCCTCTATCTTCTCAGGTTCTGGATCTAGGGACCTGTGAATTAAACTGAGAAAAGATGGATTATCTAAAGAAAAGGCATACAAACATTTTTGGTTTTAATATTTTTACATGCACTGGAGCTTCACAGAAAAGAAATAAGAAACTCCAAGAGACCTTTAGACCAGGGGGCTTCTATGTCATTTTAACACAGTGTGATAAATTACACAGAAGTGACTAGATAAAGGACAGGAATTTGAGATTTTAGGGAGTAAATTGTTGGAAGGTGACTAGGAAATATATGGGCGGAACTAATGGTGAATAGGGGTTGATTATGCAGACTCATCTTGGTGCCATCTTTAATAACAAGAATCATTCCCCTCTTTCTGATATTGGAGAGGAGGGCAACTTTACACATGGAATTATCATTACAAATGAAAATTTCCTTTACAAAAGGGCAATGTATGACCTCAGATAGATAAGGGGAGGGCAGAGAGCTTCTCCTGTGTCTGATGTTCTCAACTGCCTTTAGCTTACAATAATCTTTAGCCAAAGTGGTGTGTTTTGGGGTAGCATATTCTGATCTCCTTCAGATGTTAATCACAGTATATGTGAAAGTCATTTTGCTTTGTCATAATTTGTTAGATTTCTTTTGCATTTGTTTCTTTAAGAGATTAACTTCTTTTACAGGCATGAGAAAGAACTAACCTATATTCCAATGTATGTAGTGTAGCAGATTAACTCAGTGATCTCTCATAGACCAATTTCACTTTAGAGATTATTAACGTGTCAGGTGATTATAGTTGGGCTTATCAATTTTGACCGGTCAACCATGAACGCTAAAGCCACATATTTAAACCAGTGTTTCTTTTGGCTAAGGTTCAAAATAGTTTCAGTGTAGGAAATATTAACAGTTGTTGACAAAAGAAGTCCAACTCCGTAAAATATTTGAAGAGATTTATTCTAAGCCAAATACGAGTGACCAATGGCCTTGACACACCCCTAGGAGATTCTGAGAACATGTTCTCCAGGCAGTCTGGCTAAAGCTTGGTTTTATATATTTTAGGGAGACATAAGACATTAGTCAATACATGTAAGGTGTTCATTGGCTTGGTCTGGAAAGGTGGGACAACTTGAAGCAGGGGCTTTCAGGTCATAGGTGAACTCAAGACTTTTCTAACTGGCAATTGGTTGAGAGAGTGAAGTTATTGTATAAAGACCTAGAATAAATAGAAGGGAATGTCGTGTTAAGAGGTTGTGGAGACCAAGGTTCACATTATGCAAAATAGAATGAATAGAAGGGAATGTTTCTTATAGAATTAGAGAGTCTAGTCTATCAGTCTTAAGGTCTTTGTGTTAATGTTAATGCTGGTCAGCAGTGCCTAAATACCAGAGGGAGGAGGGTATTTTAAGGAAGGTCTGACTCCCACTTCCCATTATGGCCTGAACTAGTTTTTCAGGTTAACTTTGGAATGCCCTTGGCTGAGGGGGAGGACCCATCAGTCAGCTGTGGGGCTTAGAATTTTATTTTTGGTTTACAAAGTAAAACACTTATTTTTAGTCTTTTTTATTAAACTCTCTGAAGGAAACAATGTGCTTAATAGATAAATAAAATTTACAATTTTGTTCTATAATCCAAAGTCATTTTTGAAAAATAATGAAGGAATTTATAGCACTAACTTTGTCATTTTTAAAGAACCCATGAGACATTTTTTCCTAAAGTTAACTACATACACACACACACACACACACACACACACACATATATATGTACTCTTTCAATTAGTTATAAAATTATGTTTCTAATGGATAGCAGAATATCCCTAGTAGCTGTAAATGTTAGCCTCTGTGGTGAACTTTGTTGTAAGTTTAAGACAAATGCATGTCTTCTTTTAAGTGGCATTCTGAACTCCTGAGGTATGTGTACTGGGTGTACAGGAACTGCTTATTCATTAATTACATACATTGTTTGAATAGTGGCACTACCTATTTTTAGCTCACTTATAACCAACTATTTTCAATATCTTTTTAAGAAAAGCACTACGAAGCTATATAATTTTCAGGTTGCAAATTTAGTTTTGATCACTTGGGAAGAAATAAAATTCCATGTTCTAAAATGGGTCAGCCTAATGGGTCTGGGACTTTCTATGCATTTACTAATATCAGTAGGGTATTGGGTTTTCTTGGAGAGTGTTATAGAATTTGTCAGTTTTGCTATATAAATTTCGCAATTATTTTTGTAGCTGGTAATAACTACTTCTTATGATAGAGCACTGGAAGTAGTTGTTTAGAATGATGTTTTAAATGAAAAATTTAAATTTATCTGCTTTGTTATCTAATGAAGTAGAAATAGTAAATATATTTTATCACAACAAGCTTAATTTCATAATTGAGAAGACATCATGGTCTGTTAAAGTACAGAAAATCAAAGGGCAAATGAATGAAGAAAAAGTTACTAAAAATGTTTAGTTTACTTCCTATTCATTTCTTAGAACTAAAATATTCTATGTAAAAACCAGTGACTAGCTCTCTTCAGTTGTCATAATTTTAAACAGATATTTGAAACTAGAAGACAGATTAAGGTTATCTGGTTCAGATATTTTCACTCTGTATCCCTCAGAGTTGCAGGGTTTTATGGAAATGCATGAGAAGATAAGGTATGGGATGCAGTGAGAAGGAAGCTTGAAGGGCAAGACTCTGGGTCATATTCAGTTAGAATTGCTTTGTTTTTTGGCTAAAATATATCTAAGTTTCCACTTGATATTTTGTGTGAAGTCAGAGTTCTGCTGCTAAAAAATTTAAAAATGCCCTTAAGAAAATCACTGATCTAGGTCATCTTCATTTTACAGATGAGAAAACTGAGGCCCAGTTCATTTAAATAACTTATTTATGTAAAACACCCATTAACTGAGTGGCAGAATAAACTGTTTATTGAAGAAACTTGCTAGGATATATTGATTATCCCTTATGTTTATATATGATTTTAAGCTTTTCAAAGCAGGCTTATGTCTCTTATCTTATTTGATTCTCAACAAATAACACTATTAAGTGGCTATCGAAAGCCTTAGTCCAATTTTAGAGATGAGGAAATGAGGTTGAGAGACAAATCCACCAGGGTTATACCACATTCATGGTGGAATCAGAATGACAACTAAGTTCTCTTGACTCCCAGAAGTTTGCCCTGGAGCATAGCTTGTTCTAATAACAGTTTGCCCAGGAAGTGAACATTTATACAGATGTGGCATATACACTTAACCCATGGTTAGCTGTCACCATAGAATCTCAACTCACTGAGACCTTAAAAGAAAATCTAGACCTGTATTCCCATTTTATTGATGATGAAACTGAGATTCAAGCTAAATAAAGGAGCTTATATTTAGAGACAGGGCTTGAATTAACATCCACATATCCTAAATTTAAATTAGTGTCTTTTCTACCAAACTGCATTGTATCAATTTGCAATATATACTATTCAGTGAAAACACATACTCTTTTGTGAAAACACACATTCTTGTCAGAGTTCTGTATCTGTGCTTTTAATAATCTAACTTCTCTATCTTAGAATGCCAAAGACCTTGCTGCAATATACTTATGTGTCCTCTGAGATGGGTGTGATAAGCCATTTTATGAATTGCAATGTCCATACATGAGAAAGGAATGTTAATTGTGTGAGGAGAGATTACGACCGTCTAGCATTTGTATAGAAATTGTAGTTTTCCTGGCCAATTACTGTGACACTTTGCAAGTGAAGAAGTTGATACATGCTTTTCTGTCAAGGAGAAAGCATAAATCCCCATGTTTTCTGGATGAGGTCTCAGCCCATTAAAAGTTTAACACCCCTGAAAGGTGAGTAATGTTCTTTCTAGATCCCAGCCAATTCAGCCCTAAGGATTGTGCTAATTTAAACAATTGTTTTTTTTTTTTTAAATCTCTACCAGATCTCTTAAAAGCATTTTTTTCATACTTTTCTGTATGTATTCTGTTTCTACCCTTATGGATGTTTTCCCAACTGTAAAGTTTCTTTCCAAAACACACATGCAAAATTAAATGTGATTTAACATACCTTCAGTAATAACATCAGTAGCACAATTATATAATATTTAATTGGCCATCGTCTATATTGGAATTTAGACAACCACATTTTTTGGCAGTAAAAAATGAAGGAAAAAATATAAGCTACTCTCATGAACTTACAGTTTTCATTTAGTTGAAAATAAAATCAGAAATTATTGAAGAAGATCCACTTGAATGGCACACTTCACGGGGGGAAAACGTGACTCCAATGGTAGAAATAAGTTAGCCATAGAAGATGTATTCCAGAGCAACTGTTCTGTACAAATTATTATCAAATGCACATTAAAAATGTCAAATACAGGAAAATAAATATTAGTGTTAGGAAGATGGTGAGGAGGTAAGTAATGAAGATAAGATCTGTTTAATAAATAGGATTGAGCAGGACGGGAAAGGTTCTAAGGAGAGTAAGAAGTCAAAGGGTAAAAGCAATGCTTCTTGACCCCTAGAAGCTATAGCTCAAGGCTGCTACGTAGGATTGTAGAATTGTTCACAGCACAAAGGACTAACAAGTGGGACAGGCAGAGGCTTAAATCCAAGTTGTCCATCCTGGAGATTTTTTTTCTCTTAAAGGAAGAGATGTTGTGGCATGAAGAATTTTAAATATATCCTCTCCTCCCCAAAACTGCCCAAGATTTCTGTGCCTGGTTTATTTAATCAGACACTGATCTAAATACTATCATGAAGGATTTTCCTAATGTAATTAATGTCCAAATCAATTGACTATAAAATACACATGTGATCTAAGTGAGACTGACCTAATCACATGACCCCTTTAAAAGCAAAGAGATTTCTCCAGCAGGAGAAATCCGAGGAACAAGGATGAATCAGTGTGCCTTTGCTGGCTCTGAAGATGGAGGGAGTCATGTGAGAAGGAATGTGGATATCCATTAGGAGCTGAAAGGAGGTCTCAGCTGACAGCCAGTGAGGGAGCAGGAGCCTCCGTCCCACAACTATAAGAAACTGGATTCTGCCAACAACCTGAATGAGCTTGGAATAAGGCTTTTCCCCAAAACTTGGAATAAAGGAACACAGACTTTCCAACACCTTGATTTCAACCTTATGACACCCTCAGCAGAGAACCCTGTCTATTCCAGCTGAATTTGTGAACTATAGACCCTGTGAGATGAAAAATGGGTGTTGTTTTAAGCTTCCAAGTTTGTAGCAAATTGTTATGGTAGCAATAGAAAACAAATACAGGTGCCTTAAAAATATTAAGAGGCTTTATGACCTAGTAAGCTGCTCCCTTTGTGGCTTTATGACCAAGCTCTTCAGAAAAGCAGAGGAAAGGCTTAGAGGTGACCAATCACACATTTTCCTTTTTTGATTCCTACTCCAAGTACCATCCCTTTAGGGGAAGTCGTGACAATTGTTAGCGTAGCTATTGACCTGAAAGTCTCAAAGTGTTGTTCTGCTTGTTTCCTTTTCACGCTGAATCTCTTTCACAGAATGTTGTTAAAAGTGACTTCACTGCAAACTCGTTGATTAGGCTAATTCTTCCATAGACAGATTTTTAGGTAAGATTTTAAATTGTGAGTGTCATTAAGTACTTCTTAGAGCTAGCCTTCTGCTTATTGGAAAGAGGCAATAATTCATTAGGGCTTTCAGTTGGGCCATGTAGTGAGCTTGGAGGGACTAGAGGGAGTAGGGTTTGACACCTAACGTCAGTGAAAAAGCCAAGCCTTGTAACTGTCTGGAGTAAGTGACAGTAAAACTATTTCTCATCACACAGATGCTTCTTAAATTAAACAACAACAACCCAAAACCCAGAAACATGGGTGAGAGGATACTGCTGAAATGTTTTATGTTTTAATTAAAAAGACAACTTTATTCGACTATGGACTAAAAAACTATAAAATAACTTATACTTTGTATTTTTGCGCCTTTCTGTTCATCCATAGGCTAGGCTTTCTGATTTTCACAATCAAAGCAACACGGTGTTCAACAAGTAAGAAAACACCTAGAGAAGAGTTTCAGTTAACTCTATTAATTAGAAAGTTAAAAGTTCCAGTTAACCCTTAGCATCATCTTTGATGCAAAAACAAAATCAAACGAAACCAAATCAAAAAGTAGTGTTACACTAAATCTTATAAATAAAACTTTTGCTTTCTTTTTTAAAGTGTACTTTACGGTATTTATATTTTTTTCAGATTTAGAGGTTTCAAATTTTCTGAGACAATGTAACTAAGATATGAACTCCTGAAATATGAACTCCTATGGCTAGCAACATGTTAACATTATGAACATATCGTAAAAGTTTCAGTTTTTTGCTCTTTTATAGTAAAGTAGAACACAAGTCTAGGAGTAGCCTGCAGACTTTTATGACTTAAGGTACTCTGAAGAAAAAGAAAATAACTCTGTCACCCAAGGCTATAATCTCTAATGAAATGAATGAAAATGAAAGCATCATGTATGCTATGACTAGATAAAAATAAATTTTATTATAAACAAACTCCTCTTATGGCAAAGGAAATAGTAGTCCTCTTACGTAGTGATCACTATTCACTATATCTAAAGTATAGTACATCCTAAAATAGGAGTGATGATACACAAAATATTACCCTCCAGCTGAATGGACTCTGACAGTGTTTAAAATAACACACTCATATACTCAGGCATGTAGAGTGCTTTCCCTGAAACTTTTATCATTCATGAATTCCTGCTTAGACATCGCTTCTTATTCCTGGGATTAAATGACTGGCTTGTTCTTTTAATCAGTCTCATTTATCTACCTCATGGGGTCTCCGTTTCATTTCATCTAAACTACTGCTTAGAAATGGAAAATGTAACAACATTTAAGAGAAGATGTTTTATCTCTATAATAAGAACTCTTTATAGAAATGTCATTTTGGATTATGTTTAGTTTGGCCCATAAACACTGATTATTAATATGACATGGCAAAAAAAAAAAAAACTAATGATGATTCCTCTTTTGTCTCTGTAAATAGAAAATTAAAAATTCTGAAGTCTTTTTTAAATGTTTAGATATATCACTGCACAGCAGTCAAAACAGCTAATATAGTCAACTGCTTTAAACAAGCTATTTGTGATTTTAAAATAAAACTAAGTGCTTGAATTCAAAGAAAATCTCATATAATCATTTTTTTTGAGAACTTGACAATGTAGATCTTTTTGATAATGAATTTTAGGAGGAGGTTGGCTCATTTATTACGCTTTAGTTCATTTTTTTGCTTATGCTTACCATTTCTTCTTCCTAAAATTACCCTTTTAGTTACAACTGAATTGAAATACCAAAGTAATTATTTGTCATTACATATTTTTTTAACTGAAATGCTGATCTGGAAAATGTCAGATATTGAATGAAAGCCAATCTACATTTTCTAAATGCTACATTTACTTCCTTCTACATCATTTGAAAAAGAAGTCGATATATTAATAACTGTTATATTTATTCTCATCAAACTTATCATATATTTGGGCTAAATAAAATTTATAACACTGTGTTATGCAGTATTTATGTCAAGGAACCAGTTTTCAAGAGTAGAGCTGACAGAGTTTTTATAACGAATGCTTACTGAAATGGGGTTTTCAGTTTAATGACAGTGTCAAACCCAGGGATAAGCAGCTAACCCAACAGAAAGTTGGGAGAATAAAATTGGGAAATCTAAAAGAAGGGAATAGTAAGGCAAGTCTGATAGCTAATATAAAGACCAGTCATGCGATATTAGAGAGACAAGACCTAGGAAGACAATGAGCAAAAGTAACATAAGCTTGTAACCTTTGAGTTACTCAAAACTATGGAGACAAAATATAGAGCCTAGATTCTGAGAATGAAACAGAAACCCAGTGATGAGGGCATCAAGCCAGCAATGGATCTCTTTTATCTAAAGACGAGATTAATCTTAATAACTGGGACATGGCTCAGTCAGCAGATAGAAGGCAATAGCTGAATCTGAGGGGGATAAAGGACTACAAAAGTTTGGGAATGGGTCTAGGCAACCGTAATTATCCCAATCCAAAATGCCATGAGTACTTAATATTAGTACTCATGGCATTTGATTGGATAATTAATTCCTTGTTGTGGTGATGGATTACATTTATGGATTTGCATATGTTGAACCAGCCTTGCATCCCCGGGATGAAGCCTACTTGGTCATGATGGATAAGCTTCTTGATGTGCTGTTGCAATCTGTTTGCCAGTATTTTATTGAAGATTTTTGTATCGATGTTCATCATGGATATTGGCCTGAAGTTTTCTTTTTTAGTTGAGTCTTTGCCTGGTTTTGGTATCAGGATGATGTTGGTCTCATAAAATGAGTTAGGGGAGGATTCCCTCCTTTTGTATTGTTTGATACAGTTTCAGAAGGAATGGAACCAGCTCCTCTTTGTACATCTGGTAGAATTCAGCTGCGAACCTGTCTGGACCTGGACTTTTTTGGTTGGTAGGCTATTAATTGCTGCCTCTACTTCAGCCCTTGTTATTGGTCTATTCATGGTTTCAGCTTCCTCCTGGTTTAGTTTCGGTAGAGTATAAGTGTCTAGAAATTTATCCATTTCTTCCTAGTTTACTGGTTTATGTGAGTAGAGCTGTTTGTAGTAATCTCTGATGGTAGTTTGTATTTCTGTGGGGATCAGTGGTGATATCCCTTTTATCATTTTTTATTGCATCTATTTGATTCTTCTCCCTTTTCTTTTTTATTAATCTGGCTAGCAGTCTGTCTATTTTGTTGATATTTTCAAAAAACAGCTCCTGGATTTATTGATTTTTTGAAGGGTTTTTTGTGTCTCTATCTCCTTCAGTTATGCTCTGATCTTAGTTATCTCTTGTTTTTGGCTAGCTTTTGAGTTTTTTGATCTTGCTCCTCTAGTTCTTTCAATTTTGATGATAGGGTTTCGATTTTAGATCTTTCCTCTCTTCTCTGGTGGGCATTTATTGCTATAAATTTCCCTCTCAAAACTGCTTTAAAGGTGTCCCAGAGATTCTGGTAAGTTGTGTCTTCATTCTCGTTGGTTTCAAAGAACATCTTTATTTCTGCCTTCATTTCATTGTTTATCCAGTCAACATTCAGAAGCAAGTTGTTTAGTTTCCAAGTGGTTGTGCGGGTTTTAGTGTGTTTCTTGATCCTGAGTTCTAGTCTGATTGCGCTGTGGTCTGATAGACTGTTTGTTATGATTTCTGTTCTTTTGCATTTGCTGAGGAGTGATTTGCTTCCAGTGATGTGGTCAATTTTAGAGTAAGTGCAGTGTGGTGCTGAGAGAAATGTATATTCTGTGGATTTGGGGTGGAGCGTTCTGTATATGTCTATTAGATCCACTTGATCCAGCTCTGCATTCAAGTCCTAGATAGCCTTGTTAATTTTCTGTCTGGTCAATCTGTCTAATATTGACAGTGGAGTGCTGAAGTCTCCCACTATTATTATGTGGTAGTCTAAATCTCGTTTTAGGTCATTAAGAATTTGCCTTCTGTATCTGGGTGCTCCTGTGTTAGGGGCATATATATTTAGGATAGTTAGCTCTTCCTGTTGGATTGATCCTTTTACCAGCATGTAATGTCCTTCTTTGTCTCTTTTGATCTTTGTTGGTTTGAAGTCCATTTTATCAGAGACTAGGATTGCAACCCCTGCTTTTTTTTGTTCTCCATTTGCTTGGTAAATCCTCTTCCATCCCTTTATTTTGAGTCTATGTGTGTCTTTGTATGTGAGATGGGTTTCTTGAAGAGATCACACCAATGAGTTCTGACTTTTTATCCAGTTTGCCAGTCTGTGTCTTTTGATTGGGGGCATTTAGGCCATTTACATTCAATGTTGATATTGTTATGTGTGAATTTGATCCTGCCATTTTGTCACTGGCTGGTTTTCCTTCTCATTAGTTGAATCATTTTCTTCATTGCATTTTTGCTTTGCTGACTGGTTTGCTTTTGCAGTGACTGGTATTTGTTCCTTTCCATGCTTAGTGTTTCTTTCAGGAGCTCTTGTAGGGCAGGTCTGGTGGTGACAAAATCTCTCAATAATTGCTTGTCTGTAATGGATTTTATTTCTCCTTCACTTATGAAGCTTAGTTTGGCTGGATATGAGATTCTGGGTTGAAAGTTCTTTTCTTTAAGGATGTTGAATATCAGCCCCCTCTCTTCCGGCCTGTAGAGTTTCTGCCGACAGATCTGCTGTGAGTCTGATTGGCTTCCCTTGTGGGTGACCTGACCTTTCTCTCTGGCTGCCCTTAGCATTTTTTCCTTCATTTTGACCCTGGTGAATCTGACAATTATGTGCCTTGGGGTTGCTCTTCTTAAGGAATATCTTTGTGGAGTTCTCTGTATTTCTTGAATTTGAAATTTGGACTGCCTTGCTAGGCTTGGGAAGTTCTCCTGGATAATATTCTGGAGTGTGTTTTCCAGCTTGGATTCATTCTCCCCGTCATATTCAGGTACACCGATCAAGTGTAGATTAGGTTTTTTCACATAATCCCATATTTCTTGGAGGCTTTGTTCATTTCCTTTCTCTCTTTTCTCTTGTATTGCCTTCTCTTTTTATTTCATTGAGTTGATCTTCAATCTCTGATATCCTTTCTTCTGCTTGATCGATTCGGCTATTAAAACTTGTGTTTGCTTCACGTAGTTCTCGTGTTGTTCTTCAACTCCATCAAGTCGTTTATGTTCTTCTCTAAGCTGGTTATTCTAGTTAGCATTTCGTCTAACCTTTTTTCAAGATTTTTGGTTTCTTTGCTTTGAGTTAGAACGTGTTCCTTTAACTCTGAAAAGTTTGTTATTATCCGCCTTCTGAATCCTGTTTCCGTCAATTCCTCGCACTCCTCGGTCAAGTTGTGATCCTGTGTTGTTGAGGAGTTGTGATCCCTTGAAGGAGAAGAGGTGTTCTGGTCTTTGGTGGTTTCACCTTTTTTGCACTGGTTTTTTCCCATATTTGTGGATTTACCTGGCTGTGGTGTCAGAGAGCTGCTTGATGAGGTCGCTTGTCTGCCTGTGGGGGCACTACTGGGTTTCTAGGGACTCCTTCAGGTTACTAGGGAAGCTTCCTGTGTCCTTTTTGTTTATGCTGGGAGATTAGGCTCGCCTCTTCCGCTGACCTGTAGGGGCTGCTGGGTTGTCGAGAACGCTGTCCTGTTGCTAAGTAGGCTTCCTGTGTTTTTTGTTAAAACATGTAGCCCCAGTCCCACCCCTCTAGTGGTGGGTTGTGCCCTTCCTCCACTGGGCTGGATCATTCAGGGTTCCTCTCAGACTGTGGCACTGGCTATGCAACCCACTAGAGTCAGAGCTTCAGCCCTCTGGGGTTTGTGGGGGAGGTTAGGGACCCACCCAGCTGCACCTGGCAGTCTCCCCCCTTTCAGCTTTCTCTCTCAGTGGTCATGGGGTAGGGGCTGCCCAGCTGCTCCCGGTTACAGCTTCCTCTCTCTCCGGGCAGGGGGAGGGGGCAATAGCTCAGTCTGCAGACTCTTATTCAACTCTACACTTGTAATTCCTGGCACTTGACAGGGAAAGATCCCCTGTTCTGTGTATTGCTGAGGCTTTGGGGGAAGCGCTGTATCTGGACTGGAGCGCCAGAGGTGGAGCCTCTGACTCGCTGGTCAGATGCACTTTCTGGGTGAAGCAGCACCCCTCCCCGCCTCGGTCTGCTCTGAGTGGGCTTTGCTCACCCTCGGATCAGACCCATTGAAATGCACCTGGTACCTCGGTTGGAGCTAGGAGATCTCTGGGTTTCTGTGTCTCTCTTGCTGGGTGTTGTGCGCTGGAGTTGTGTCTAATCTGCCATCTTGGATCAACAAGTACTTCTTAAACCTCAATGTACATACAAATTATCTGGGGTGGAGATTTTGTTAAAATGCATATTCTGATTTTTGGCTCTGAAATGAGGCCTGAAATTGTGCAGTTCTAATAACCTCCCAGGTGATGCTTACACTTGGTTCACACAACATAACAGAAGATTTCAATTATTTGGTCGTTAATTTCTTCATCAGTAAAATGAAGTGTTTAGATGATATAAATCTACAGTTTCTTTTAACCATGACTTTCGTTGGTCTGCCTGATCTTGAATTAATACCTTCTATGTTGTTTTTATTTTCATTTGGTTTGGGGGGTAAGAACGTATCTCTTTCACAATCTCATTGATTTTTTTTGTTACCTTTATAATTATGTAATGTAACAACTTACATAAACAAGTTTCTTTTTCCCATTCTAGCCAGACAGAAAGAAACCTGGAATAAAGTGCTTTTTGGATAATTAATTTAGATTTTTGCTATAAGAGAGTTGCCCAAAAAAGCAAGTATGTATATTTGGCCTTCCAGGGCTACTTTGTGTTAGGCTGGGTAATAATTTCTCATATGGTTTGGAAAGAGTGAAAGCAGAATTTGGAAGCTGAGTGGCTTTTCCAATTTTTTTACTACAAGAAGACATAGTCAGATTCTTCATGGTAGATTTACAAATATATTCCAGATTTTACTCCCATTTGAATCTAGCTCCAGGCATATAAAACCAAATACTGTGTTATTCGGTATCCATAATTATGAATTTTCTGTGTGATTGCCCCCATTCACTGATATGGATAACAGGAGACTGACTGTACATGCTCAGTGTATACTCAAATTGTTTTATGAAAAACCTTTTGCCTGCCAGTTCTTATATGCCATTTTGGAATGTGTCATCTCTCAATTGCAGCTGATTTCCACTTCCTAAGAAAAGGTTTTCATTTGGATTTTTCACAATACTGTGTCCTTGTGTGAAGGTGCCATTTTGGACTTAATTTAGTTAAGAGGCTAGAGACACTCAGATGTACCTTGCTTCTTAATATGATATTTATTTTGGAGGCAGGCAATCCATGTACAGGTGTGATATGTGTAATTTTGCAATCCTACAAAAAAGCTCTTTTCATTAACTGTAGCATTAGTTAGTGTAAACTAAATCTTTCTTTAGATGTATATTCACAGCTTAAGTCAACATCAGTGGGTGTCACATGTGTGTTTATAAGGGAGGGTTCTCGCTAAATGTTGTTTCTATTCATATCTGAACTTTAATGGGTAGCTCTGAATCACAAGAAGTATGCTGTATAAGTAAAATTTCCAAAATATCTGTATCATTCTTATAATTTATCATTCTCTTTGTTACCTCCCAAAAAGTCTGTCTCATTTTGTTTTAGAAAACTTTTACTTATTAATTTACCACTTGTTTTTCAAATATATGTGGTAGGTACAACTCTGTAGTAAGTACCACATATAGCTAAACAAAGCAAAACATAGAAATACATCTGCTTTCTAGGACATTCAGTCCTAGAAATAATTCTCAGTCAATCTCTGTGTGTGTGTGTGTGTGTGTGTGTGTGTGTGTGTGTCTGTGTGTGTGTTTGCATATGCATGTTAGTGGGGGAGGAGGTAGACAGTGTTTGGGAACATTATTACAGTAAGAAATTAAAGACATTTTATCTTTTACATAGTTTTATTTTTCCTGTTATTATTTCCTCTCTAAAATTTTGGGCAAAAAAGAATGCTAAAAGAAGGTGGAAATAAGACAAAGAACTGAGCATCACAGAAAAGAGTGAAGGGCAAAGATAGGAATTAAAAACTTGTTCCAAGAGGCAAGAGTACATTTTCAGTCATGGTTGGTATGTGGGATACCTTGTTCCATCTTTCTTTCCGGGGAGGTTATACATTGACAGGAGAAAGATTTCATGAAAAACATCCCTTCCCTTTTGTAGGCTGGCTTACTCATTGTCAAATTTGTGCATTGTATTACTGTTCAGTAGCTCAGAAATACTGCTTCTATGTCTTTCTAAGTAATGACTGTAGAAATCCTGTAGTAAATAAGCATGCTTGGTCTGGTTATGTAAAAATATTAGTGCCATCTTCCTGCTTTGGAAAAATGGCTGCAGGCTATTTTATCAGCAGTTTCATCACATTGACACTTTCATATTACAAAGTCTGAATTACTTGACAGTAAACCCTTTTTTTCCAAGCGATTTTTGTAACTGTTTATCTTGTTATCTGTGTTCTCCCTGATTGCACTGCTTACCTAACTGGACAGCTGGACTATATCAGAGAGTAGGCTGCTCTGAGAAACAAAATTGTTCCTTTAAAAAATTTCCCAAGAGTTGCTGGAACATCATTCAGGCCCCTTTCATTTCAAAAAGACTTGGGTTCTGCATTTAGTTTGGCCTTTCATTTGAATTTATTTTCCTTTATCAAGAAGAGTGCTCTCTGTGAATGTTTTTAGTGACTACTGAGACCATGAAAAATAAAAATAGCCTAATAAAGAGAGCATAATAATTAAAATATTTTTCAGAATCTTTTATATTTTCATTGATTTATGTCTGTTGACTTGGAACTCCTATTTCTGCTTCCTGCCCTTAATCCATGCTAGAAGGTACATTCCTTAATAGCATTATCAGGAATTTTTTTAGAAGTCCATTGCCTTGCTGGTTAAATGACCTTTAACTAAAAGAGAGAGATGTCTTATATTTCAGGGAAATAGTGTAAGTCAATGTTAATGTAATTTTTTTGTTGTTAAAAATAAAGCATGTGACTGTGATATCATTTTTAGCTTCATGTTTTGCCATGGTAATATTTTAGTGCATTCTCTTTACTCTTGCTAGAGCTAAAAATAAATGCTTAGTACATTTGATGCTTCCTGAGCTTATGACATGACTGACTTCTTCATACTTAGTAACATTCATTAAAACCATATTTTCTTGTAAGAAGCTCTAAAAACACATTCTTCTGTCCCTTTATTTTTTTTTTCTATTGTCTCCTTCACTCAGAGGTAGAGAAACTCTTCTTTACTTATTTAGTAATTCTGTTGCAATTTGATATTTACTATTATTCTACACAATGCCAGAAAAGGAAAGCAAATCTTGTAAAATGACTTCCTATGGAGGTTTTACCCTGGCCTCATTAGCTGTGCACCCAGGATCCATGAAAACAGCTTACAGGATGTGATGTGTGGTTTATAACTGCTTGTATAGCTCTTTCTGCCAGAAGATTTTCTCTTTATAAATCTTAGCTCCTACCCTGCATAGACCATGATTTTTGGTTCCAGATAGCCATCACACAACCTTATCACTGGCATCAGCAATTCTTTGTACCTGGGCTCTGTAGTGTTATCTCATTACTGACTGGCAGTTGAGTCATAGAATATCAACACTTGAAAATCTCCTCTTAATAACTGCCATGTATTATTCAGTTAGCACTGCTTCATAGTTAATACTCTGTGAACATGCTATCTACTGGTATCATGACGGTAATTTCCTGCTCACACACAGCATGCTATTGATATTCTCAAAGGAATTTCTATTCAATGCTATAATTTTTAGAGACAGAGCCCTCCTTACTAGTCAACTCTGTGATCCTCGGTAAATAATGCTCATGTTTTTATCTTATATGTCTTACCAACCAGGAAAAGAAAACCACAGTTTATTAGTGTTCCCAAGCTGGCTGGAAGAGCTATTATGAAATAATTAGACTACATTTCATGAGTAGTTTCTGGCTTTACAGAATTAGGCATCTAGGGTTATAAAGAGCTCACATACACCCTCATTCACCATGCAGTTTCACTGATGTAAAAACTGAGGTCCAGGGAAAGTTGTCCTCCAGTTAGTGTCAGAGGTTGAAGTTAGCTCTTTTGACTTCCAATCAGGACTCTTTCAACATGAAGCTCTTAAGTTTTCCTCATCATGCCTTACTGAGTTGTAGAGGGTCATTACTCATGCTACACCTGCCATATAAAAACCCACTGAAATGCTAATTGTAGTGATTAAAGGGCTGCTTTGCAAGTTATTACCTTGGAATTCTGTGGTGGGCTGAAGAATTGGGCACAATCTCACACAACATAAGATTTAAAATGTAAAATAAAACTAGAAAGTAATGTTGCTCATGTTATGATTTTAAATTATTTGGCCCCAGAGAAAAAAGAGCTTACCTTATGTGAGCAAGTGCTTTGAATACAATTGATTCACAAATATGAATTGATAGTATTGCCTACCAATTCACAATAAACAGTTGTCTGGCAGAAAGAGGTCTCCTTTCATGCCCCCAAGTTTTAGCCATGCAGGTACTATTAGTGCTGGTTATGCCTGTGTCATTCACTTGTTGGATGAATGTTTGGAGATTAAATGTATCAACATATGTAGATGTGTTAGAAGAATGTCTGGTATGTGATAAATTATGTGTTAGTTGTTATGTTTTTTAAATTATGGTTAAGAACCTGGAGTCTGGAGTGGGAGTGCATGGATGCAAATACTTGGTTCTACCATTTACTTCCTATGTTACTTTGCCCTAAGTTTTTGTTTTTTTCCTCAGTTTTTTGATCTATAAAATGGGAACATCGATAGTATGTAACAGGTCATTTGTAAGGATATGCATTAATACACATAAAGCACTTAGAACAATGTCTGGCAGACAGATAACACTTTATAAGTGGTAGTTGGTATTTTTAAAGGTTATTCATGTATTCATTCATTCTAAGATACCTTCCCTGCTATGTTCTACTCATGATGGGGATATAGTCCATTGAGGGAAGAAGGCAAGTAAACATGCACTCTACAGAGTGATTAATAAATGTGGTCAGGTATGCAGTGTGTTTGCACTCTACAGAGTTATTAATATGCTATGATGAATGTAATGTGTCCATAGCATAAAGGCATCCTACTCTGTGTGTTTGTGTACATTAGTGGGCGAGTATCTGGGAGGTGGGATTTGTTACGGTGGTAGATGAGAGATCAATGGCTCAGCCCAAAAACAGCTTCCTAGAAGAGATTTTATTTAGGCTGAAAAATAAAGCATGAACAGGAATTAGGAGGGGGTAAGTGGAGTGAAAGAGAGAGAATTCATGAGCAAAGAAAATATAAGAAAGCACAGTAAAATGCAAGCGAATGAAATAACTTGAGAATGGCAGCCTTAGGAAATTATACATTGAGACATGTTGATTAGCTTACTTGTGTTTGCTTGGCTAGATTAAAAAAAAATATGTCACTAAGCATTGTTTGGTTTTCTCCTCCCCGCAGTTAACTATCTACAGAATTTTTGGCTTGGGTAGAGGTAACTAGCTTCAGTGTCAATTTCTTGACATATACAAAGAAAAAATGATCTAGATTCTGCATCTTAAAATCATTTAAAAAGTTTAAAAATAAAGTGTATAAAACTCATTATTATTACTAGTTGTTGTTCCTATTATTATCTTCAGCATTATTGTTTTCTATTGGACAGAGAGTTACCACTTGTTTTCAAAGTACACAGTATGTGAGTTCGTGGTTACTTATTTGACATAGTTGCTTTTCTTCCCTTTTCCCGATCTTTATGGGCTGTCGTAACAAATTATCACAAACTTGGTGGCTTTAAACAAAAGGTATTTATTTTCTTCTCAGTTTTGGATGCCAGAAGTCCAAAGTCAAGATGTCATCAGGGCTGTGCTTCCTCAGAAAGCTCTCAAGATTTCATTTATTGCTTTCTCCAGCTTCTGGGGGCACTAGACTTTCCTTTATTCATGACTGCATCACATTCTGTCATTGCCTCCTTGGTCAAATTGCCTCTTCCTCTTAGGTCTAATATCCCTCTGCCTTATTATAAGAAAACTTGTCACTGGATTTAGGACCCACTGGGATAATCCAGGTTAACTTTTTGGTATGCATTCATTGCATTACTTACCTTCTCATCTGTTTTCCTTTTTTACTTTTCCGCCCTTGAATCTTTTTCTAAGACGATCAACCACCATATTGTTTTAAGCTATCTTAATATATTTAATTTCATAATATTTTCACATAAATGCTAATATTTGTATATTTACTCTGAGGTAGTCATGTCAGAATTATTGCTCTTTGTAGGTGAAGAAACAGACAGGAAAGCCAAAGGAGCAGAGCTGGGCTTAAATCCCAGCTTGTGGTTCTTTCTGTTACATGAAACTTTTGAGGGCACATAGATCACTTGGTACTTCGTTAAAATACAGATTATGATACTGTTCATATGGGATGGGACTGAGATTTTACATTTCTATGATATTCACAGGTGATTTTGATGCTGCTGGTCTTCAAAGCACATGCTGGGGTAACAAAGAGGCTTTAGGTGACAGATTTATAACAGAAGTTAGAAGTTCATTCTAAAAGGTTTTAAATGATTATAGCTTTAATCTTTATATGTCTGGTTTGTGGCCACATGTTTACAAAGCAAAAGAAAATTACTGATATTTGGATGTCAAAAACAGATGTGACGTTTAAACTCTCACAGAATAGAAAAACGGAGAAAGATGGTGGAATAGAAGGCTCCATCAATCATCCTCCACCCTTCAACAAGAACACCAAGTTAACAACCATCTACACAGAAAAAGCACCTTCATGATAACCAAAAACCAAGTGAGCACTCATAGCACTGCTTTTAACTTTATATTTCTGAAAGATGCACTTAAGAGATTAAGAAAAGAGTCCTGAATCACCAATGCCACCCCACCTCCCACCCCTGGCAGCAGCAGCTGCATGGTGTGGAGAGCTTTTCTGGGTACTGGGGGAGGGAAAACACAGCATTTTTTGTGAGGCTTGAACTCAGTGTGATTCTGTTAGAGCAGAAAGGAAAACCAGACCAAACTCCACTGATGCCTGCGCACGGAGGAAGCATTTAAAGTAGTCCTAGCCAGAGGAGAATCACCCATCTCAGCTTGAGGATCCAAACTTTAGTTCCCACAAATCTTACCACCATGGGCTGCAGCACTCTCTATCTCCAAGGAAACTTGAAAGGCAGTCTAGGCCATAAGGACTGCAACTCTTAGGTAAGTCCTAGGGCTGAACTGGGACCAGAGACAGTGGACTGAGCAGACACGTGAGACACCAGCTGTAGCAGGGTCAAGGGAGTGCTGGCATCACCTCTTCCTAACTCCAGGCTACACAGCTTTTGGCTCCAAAAGAGATCCCTTTCTTCTGCTTGAAGAGAGGAGAGGGGAAGAGCGGGAAGGCCTTTGTCTTGCATCTCAGCTACCAGCTCAAAGGAAGCAGGATAGGGTACGAGACAGAGTCATGAGGCCACTGTTCAGGTCTTAGCTCCCAGATATCATTTCTAGACATACCCTGTGCCAGAAAAGAACCTGCTGCCTTGAAGGAAAAGGCCCATTCCTATCAGCATTCATCACCTGCTAACTGAAGAGCCCTTGGAAACTGAGTAACCAGCAGTTATACCAAGGAACTACATCAAAGGTCTTGGTTGAACCTCTGAGACTTGCTGGCTTCAGGTGAGACTCAAAACAATATCAGCTATGGTACCTATGGGGCAAAACTCCTTCTGCTTGAGAAAAAGCAGAGGGAAAATAAAAGGGGACTTTGTCTTTCACCTTAAGTAACAGCATGGCCACAGAGGAGCAGAGCACCAAGTGGGCTTTTGGGGTTCCCAATTCCAGGACGTGACTCTTAGATGGCATTTCTGGCCTTGAACTGGGCCAGAAAGGAGCCCACTTCTCTGAAGCGTGAATCCCAGGACAAACAACATTTATCACAAGATGACTTAAGAGCCTTTGGGACTTAAGGGAACATTGGTTGGTAGTCTGACAGTACACTTCACAGCCTGGAGTGGTAGGGATTACATGGTGAGGCTCCTCTGCCTTTGGAAAAAAGAGAGAAAGAGTGGGAAGAACTGCATTTTTGTGATTTGAGAGCCAGCTCAAATGAAATATAATAGAACACCAGACTGATTTCTAAGATTTTCAAAAGCAAACATGCAGAAACAACAATGACATCAATGAAAAGGACCCCACAAAAACCCCATTCAAAGGTCAGCAACCTCAAAGATTGAAGGTAGATAAGGCCACAAAGATGAGAAAAAAATCAATGCAAAAAAATGCTGCAAACTCAAAAATCCAGAGTGCCCCTTTTCCTCCAAATAACCACAACACTTCTCCAGCAAGGGCACAGAAATGGGCTGAGGCTGAGATGGCTGAATTGACAGAAGAAGGCTTCAGAAGGTAGATAATAATGAACTTTGCTGAGCTAAAAGAGCATGTTCTAACCCAATGCAAAGAAACTAAGAATCATGATAAAACAATACAGGAGATGATAACCAGATTAGCCAGTTTAGGTAAAAGCATAACTGACCTGATGGAGCTAAAAAACATAACATGAGAGCTTCGTAATGTAATCACAAGTATCAACAGCAGAATAGACAAAGCAGAGAAAAGAATCTCAGAGCTTGAAGACTATCTTCCTGAAATAAGACAGGCAGACAAGAATGAGAAAAAAGGAATGAAAAGGAATTAACAAAACCTCCATGAAAAATTGGATTATTTGAAAAGATTGAACCTACAACTAATTTGGGTACCTGAGAGGGAAAAATGGAGCCAAGTCAGAAAACATACTTCAGGATATCATCAAGGAGAACTTCCTCAACCTAGCAAGATAGGCCAACATTCAAATTCAGGAAATCCGGAGAACTCCAGTAAGATACAACATGATAAGATCAATGCCAAAGCACATAATCATTAGATCCTCCAAGTTAGAATGAAAGAAAAAATGTTAAGGGCAGCCAGAGAGAAAGGCCATGTCACCTACAAAAGGGAAATGTATCAGACTAACAGCAGAACACTCAGTGGAAACCCTACAAGCCAGAAGAGATTGGGGGCTAAATTCAACATACTTACAAAAAAGAATTTCCAACCCAGCATTTAACATTTTGACCACACTACACTTCATAAGCAAGGGAGAAATAAGATCCTTTTCAGAAAAGCAAATGCTGAGGGAATTCATCACCACCATGCCTGCCTTACAAGAGCTCCTGAAGGAAATATTAAATATGGGGGGGAAAAAAACATTACTAGCCACTACAAAAACATACTGGAATACATAGACCAGTGACACTATGAAGCAACTCACATAGACAAATCTGAAAAGTAGCCAGTTAGGATGTTAATGACAGGATCAAATTCACACATAAGAATATCATCCTTAAATATGAATGAGCTAAATGCCCTAATTGAAGCTGGAGAGACTCAAGGCCCATTGTTATGCTGTATTCAAGAGACTCATCTCACATCCAAAGACATACATAGGGAATTACCCTATGTGTGTCAGGGCATTATCATTACGTAATGCCCTTTTTTGTCTTTTTTTTTTTTTTTTTTGGTCCATTTAAAGTCTGTTTTGTCAGAAACTAGGATTTCAACCCCCCGGTTTTTAAATGAGGGTTGGAATCCTCATTTCTGACAAAACAGACTTTAAACCAACAAAGACCAACAACAACAACAAAAAGACAAAAAAGGGCATTACATAATGGTAAAGGGTTCAAGTCATCAAGAAAAGCTAACTATCATAAATATATATGCACCTAATACAGAAGCACCCAGATTCATAATGCAAGTTCTTAGAGACCTACAAAAAGATCTAGACTCCTGCACAATAATAGTGGGAGAACTTAATATCCCACTGACAATATTAGACAGATCACTGAGGCAGAAAACTAACAAAGATATTCAGGACTTGAGCTCAGCTCTGAATCAAGTGGACCTGATAGATATTTACAGAGCCTCCACCCCCAAAACAAAAGAATATATATTATTCTCATTGCCACATGGCACTTACTCTAAAATTGATCACATAATCAGTAATAAAACACTCCTCTGCAAATGCAAGAAAACAAAAATGACAACAGTCTTTCAAACCACAGTGCAATCAAATTAGAACTGAAGATTTAAAAACTCACTCAAAACCTCAAAACTACATATATATTGAACAACTTGCTCCTGTATGACTCCTGGGTAAATAATGGAATTAAGGGGAGGATCCAGAATGGCCAAATAGGAACAACTCTGGATTCCAGTTCCCAGCGAAAACACAGAGGGTGAGTGATCACTGCATTTCCAAACAAATTTTTACTGCCCACAGACCAGGAGATTTCCAGGTGAAAAAGAACCTTGAGTTTCTAGGGCAGCTGTTTCAGCAGGTGCAGCGGGTCTCCTCACAAAAACTCACACAAATCCGGGCACCGTTTCAACTGGTGACTGGAATGCCTGGGAGACAGAGTCGCCCATTCAGCTGAAAAAAAAGGGGGCTAAAACAGGGAGCCAGGTGATCTGGCTTGGCTGGTCCTACCCCACAAAGACCAGCAATCTGAAATGCTCTGGATTGAGGGTTTCACAGCAAGCACAGCTGGAACCCAGATGGTCCAGTTCTGTGAGGGGAGGGGCATCCACCATTACCGAGGCAGTCCACCATTACCGAGGCAGTCCACCATTACCGAGGCAGACCGCCATTACCGAGGCAGACCGCCATTACCGAGGCAGTCCGCCATTACTGAGGCAGTCCATTACCGAGGCAGTCTGCCATTACAGAGACAGTCCAACATTACTGAGGCAGACCGCCATTACTGAGGCAGTTCTAACTATATCCCTATAAACAAAATTGCAAGGAAGTTCACACAGCAGCTGGACAGAGCCCACGGCAGCTCAGCAACACCTCTGCTGGCAGACTGGGACTAGGCTACTTCCTCACTTGGCAGGGCATCTCTGAAAAAAGGCAAAAGCACAACAGGAACTTACAAATTAAAGCCCCACCTTCCTGGGACAGAGAACCTGGGGAAAAAAAGGCGGTTATGAGTTCCTCTGTAGCAGACTTAAATGTACCAGCCCAGGAGTTCTGAATGGAACAATGGCGCTCACAGCTCAGCACTTGAGCTCCTACAAGGGACAGACGGGCTCCTCAAGCAGCTCCCCGACCCCCATATATCCAGAGACACAAAAAAGATAGAATTAACAAAATGAAGAGACAACACACATAATTGGAGAAAATTGCAAATTACTCATCTGACAAGGGATTAATAACTAGAATATATAAGGAATGCAAACAATTCTATAGAAAATAATCTCATAATCCAAAAATTGCAAAAGGTTTGAATAGATATTTTTCAAGAAAAACATACAAATGGCAAACAGGCATATGAAAAGGTGATCGGCATCATTAATGATAAGAGAAATGGAATTAAAAAACAATGAGATATCTCACCCCTGCTAAAATCACTTAGATCCAAAAGACAGGCAATAACAAATGTTATGGACAATGTGGAGAAAACGGAACCCTTGTACACTGTTGGTGAGAATGTAAATTAGTACAACCATTATGGAAAACAGTTTGGAGGTTCCTCAAAAAACTAACAGTTCAGCTACTATATGATCCAGAAATTCCACTGCTGCGTAATATACAAAAGAACAGAAATGGGTATATTGAAGAGATATCTGCACTCCTATGTTTGTTGCTGCACTGTTTACAATAGCTAAGATTTGGATGCAACCTAAGTGTCCATAAACAGATGAATGGAGAAAGCAAATATAGTACCTATATTCAGCTATAAAAAGAATGTGATTCAGTCAATTCTAACAACATGCATGGAACTGGAGATCATTCTTTTAAATGAAATAAGCCTGTCAGAGAAAGACAAACATTGTATGTTTTCACTTATTTGTGGGATCTAAAAATCAAAACAATTGAATTTATGAAAATAGAGAGCAGAAGGATGGTTACCAGGGGCTGGGAAGTGGTGTGGGCGGGTAGGGGTGAGGTGGTGATGTTTAATGGATACAAAAAATAGTTCCAAATAATAATTAAGACCTACTATTTGATAGTACAACTGAGTGACTATATTCAATAATAACATAATTGTGTATTTTAAAATAACTTAAAGACTATAATTGGATTATTTGTAACTACAAAGTATAAATACTTGAGGAAATAGATACCCTGTTCTCCATGATATATGCATTTTACATTGTATACCTGTATCAAAACATCTCATGTAACACATAAATATATATACCTGCTATGTACCCATAAAAATAAAAAAATTAAAAAATATGTTAAAAAATAAACTCTCACAGAACAAATCAATGATACGGTATTTCTTTAACTTGGAAATTTAGCTGTTCATCAAGGCCTTTTGCTGTTTATGAAGCATCATGTTAGTATTGCATTAGTTTACATATTGCTTTAATATGACTTGGAGCAGTAGGGTGTATAATTGTTTGAATGTTTCTTTCCACTGACTGCACAGCATTGTTTTTTCCTGCACCTGAAAAAGTGTTTTCTCCTACCTGACATTTAAGGAGGAAATTTCCAGTCATTTAGCAGCAAAGGCATACAATTTAGAACACATCTTATTCACATGATTACGATTTAAAATGAAGCAGATTGCCAAGTATTATTAGAACAACAGACATACAGGGACAATTGTGTCCTTGTTACTTTGCAGTATATTGTGCATTCATCTTGTTTTTATCTAGTCTCTCTCTCTCTCTCTCTTTCTCTGTTTCACTAAGATAATGGAAATAAATTAAACCAATGAATCAGTTTTGCCTCTCACAAAGACTATAATGCTAACTAAATCAAGAAAAAGACTAAAAGGAAATGACCCTCTCTTAGTTTTCTCTTGTAGTTTCAATTATTTAAGGTGTAATTTGAAAGCATCATGATGGTTGAGTTTCAGTAAAGACCTACAGTACTCTGCAGAAATAGGTCAATTTCTTCTGAGCAACAATAATACATTCACTGGAGAAATGGTGAACATTATTTTTTTCATTTAGAAAAAGATGTTCCTTCAAGGCCTAAATGATTAGGATATCACTCAGCCACAATGAAGGGTTATGTCCTTGAGTCTTTATACAAGGATACTTTCTACTTTGACTCACTGCCACTGCTGGAAGTAGCAGGTACAAAACTCTTTGTCATCTTAAATGTTATCTAGCTATCAATGAATGTAGCGTATATATAACCTGATATTTTAACTCCCATCCCCAATTTTAAAGTGTACTCTATTTTCCCCATTGGTATCTGCCTTCACTATTTTTATCTTTAAGAGGGCAAAACACCTTTAAGAGGCCAAAAACATGTATAGCAAGATGTCCTACTTGGAAATATTTACTAGTGTAGTTTCATACACAAAGCATATCAAAAGATATGGGAAAATGACTTTAGGTATTCTACATATTGTAAAGTAAAGAGTAAGCTCACCTCCTTTTATTTAAGAATTCATAGTAAAAATATTGTCTCCTGAACTAATTTGTTTCTACCTCACTGCTCCTCTGTTCACCTACTCCAGAATGTTTTGAAAGAGAGAAAGTAAGATTTCTTGCCATTCTTGATATAGAATTGTCTTCCCTCCTGGAAAGATCTCAGTCAGATGGAAAAGAGATAGGTTTCTAAACTGTCCCAGATTCAAATATGAACAGTAGGATCCATCTGGTAGGAGAAAAGAGAGAATGATTCCAAAATACATTCTGCTGCACCAATTCTGACATGCAAATACGTATTTATTTCTAAATGTACACAAATGAGGTTAAAGTGTTAACATTTCCTCATGTTATTATTTTAAGATGTACTTATTTGTAAATTATTAATTTGCCCTGTTCATAGACACTAATTCATCATACTTACATCATTAATAAACTCTATAATATTTTAATGGATAATTATTTGGTGGGATAAACTTTTTATGGAAATGGAAAATTTTTAAAGGGGCACATTTTCTGTTAACATTAAGCAAAAATTAATTTCTTGCTATTATGAATTTCAAAAAATACAATTGCATATGCATAAAGCAAAATAGTAATATTATTTTGATCTTAGTTAATTATGGAGCAGAGATGACAGAGATTTATCCTTATATCTGCTACTGGCTTCCTTTGCAACCATGGCCACACATTTCTTGGCTTATTTTTATAATTTGGATAATAGTAAGTACAATCTTTTTTAGAAGGATTTGATTTAAAAGCACAGAATACTTTCACCTCTTAACATTCACTAAATCTTTCTGGAGGGAATAAGGAGGTGCAAGTCATCAAATCTTCAGTGAACAAAATGGAGGTATCTTTAAATCTTGGGTACATCAGTTCAAGGCTCCTGTTGACCATAAAACATTTATAAAACTCAGTATTAAAACACACATTGATAGAAGAGAAGAGGGCAAACACAGGTAATATAGAAACTGAAGGGATTATTTTGAAGAGAAATGGTGCTAAGGGATTGAAAAAAGACAATTAGATTTTCTACTTCTAGAGAGACAGAAACAATGTCTTATTTAACTTTGTATCTGCAAGGTCTAGCATAGTGCCTGGCACCTACTCGCCTTTTAGTAAATGTTTGTTATATGAAATTAAGAGCAAAAATTAAATTCTTTGGATTGACCACAGAGGTCTTTAGATTTTGAGGAAAATATTTCAGAAGATCATTTTCATGTTCAATTATTTTGGGGTTGGCATAGCAGATATTAGCCATTTCACTTGGAAATTAGACCTTTTTGTAAAATGAAGCAATATGTTGCTAAATTTGTCTAATCAAATTTCCTTCCCTTAAGAATACATGGCATTAATTGCTGTTAACTCCTTTACCCTCTGAGTAATAGTAAACAAACTGTGACTATATAGCGAGGAGAAAGCAGGAATTTATGAGAAACATTCAATGTAAGCCATATCTTTGATATCAATAATATGAAATCCCTATTAGTTAATGTAACAACTTTGAGATATGACCTCCTGTTTCCCTGATTACACGCAGGTCCTCAGATTGAGCATAACACATGGATACAGGGAGGGGAGCATCACACACTGGGGTCTGTTCGTGGGAACTAGAGGAGGGACAGTAGTGGGTAAAGAGGTTGGGGAGGGATAACATGGGGGAGAAATGCCAGATATAGGTGACAGGGGGATGGAGGCAGCAAACCACATTGCCATGTATGTATCTATGCAACAATCCTGCATGATCTGCACATGTACCCCAGAACCTAAAGTATGATAAAAAGAAAAAAGAAAAAAAAAGCTGCTGATATGGGAACTTTACCCTAGAATTGAGGAGAGCCATGAAAAGAATAGGGACTAGTTGAGTTTTCTTTTGAGCCCCTTGGAGCAATTTAAGAGTAGTTCCTTGTAAGGTAATTCAATACCCCTATTGAAAGGGGAATGATGGATGATGTAAAAATTGGGTGTCATTCTGGTTTCCGTATCTGAACTTTTGACAATTTCCTCAAACTCTTAGCAGAGGTGATATTCCAGAGAACAGATTATCTCTTTTGTGTGATACCACAAAATCTACACTATTGTAGACTCTGAGTTCTGTGGTTGACCAATATATCTAGGAACAGTAAAGTCACAAACAGGAAGAAAATCTTCAAAAAAGTAGAGCACTCTTACATTAGAGGAAAAAGGCTATTCTGAAAATATTAATCACTGCCTCTCTAGGAAAGATTGACAAACTTTCCTTTAAACTACTTGTGTGTGTGTTAGAAAAGTCTGGGTTATACTGTGGTAAAACAAAAACAAGCAAACAAATAAAAACACCTCAATCCCAGTAGCTTAAGACAAACAAAATTTATTCTGTGCTCACACCTATTCTTTCTGGGTTCAGGCAACTTCACAAAGATGTCATTCTCCACGTGTTGGCTTGATCTTCCAGATTCCTTTTAGTAACTCTTTGTCGAGGCATTTTTCTACAATCACTGTAATGGCAAAGAGCAGGTTAAAAAGCCTACCACCAACATATTTTCTTGGCTAAAGTATGCCATATAGCCCAAATTGTGTTGGTTTATGCAAAACTTTTCCTAGATTATTAACCTTTTGTAGCACCATGTATCAGGAGCTTAACTGCAGTATAGTAACACTCCTAATGTGGCAAATCACAGAAATACTGTGATTTACACAATGTCCATTCTTTTTACTATCTTTCTCTAAGCTGGATATGGCCTTATGTTCTGTTTAGGAAGTGCTTGTTGTATGTGTCTTCCAAATTTTTGTTCATTTTAGTCTCGTTTTCAGAACTATTCCCTCGAGCTATATTCACATTTTTCTTTCAATATAAAATCCTATATATGCTGTTGTAGTTCTTTATGAGCAGTTTAACATACCAATTTGTAATCAGTGCTATAATTTTATTAATTTATTTTTGTTTTTGCTTTCCACAGTGTTGAATAGGGTTTGAGTAGTGAGTTCAAACCTATTTTTCTCATAGCAGCTTTTCTTTCTAGTGAGTGATTTTGCAGGATATGATGTTCTCCTAGTAATGTATATATTGCTTATAGCAGAAACACTTATATTGCAGTTAGCGTTGTACCACTACTTAAGAAGTAGTTCCAGCTAGCATGAGGATGTAGAGGGGGCTTTGTTCCAGCAACCCTTTCATCTCAAATTTGAGGAGCACTTGCTAGGTTCCTATATAAATCAGACTCCCCCAGAGACTTTGAGTAGTGGTAGAATAGTCTAGAACTTTGTTTAACAATTAATCACGTCAAGATCTTTTGAATACTAATTCTATTGTCTTACTGTGTTACTCTATGTGGCAATGCTTTGCCTGCTCCAACATACTGGGCAATTAGCCTTTTAACAAGACATCCTTTGTCAGATTATGGTCAGACTGCTTAAAAATTGGGAATTTACATCTTTTGTTAGGCTGTTCACTAGAAAGCTATGCCCACTTTTACATGAATGTTTACTCCACTGAGGGTTGACCACTGAAAAATTAATGCAAACTTTTTTTGGCACTCTGTCTCTGTTCTGATTATTATACTTATAACCCTCCTGGTTAGAGAAACTAGCTGTCATTTTTGGGTTTTTTTCCCCTTGTTTAGTAATTTCAATAGTTTTGGGGGAGCAGGTGGTTTGTTTTTTGTTACGTGGATAATTTCTTTAGTGGTAATTTCTGAGATTTTGCTGCATCTATCACCCAAGCAGTGTACCTGTACCCAATGTGTAGTCTTTTCTCCCTGCCTCCACCCATATTCCCGAGTCCCTAAAGTCTGCTTTCTCATTCTTATGCCTTTGCATCCTCATGGTTTAACTCCCACTTATAAGTGAGAACATAAAATATTTGGTTTTTCGTTCCTGATTTAATTTACTTACAATAATAGTCTCCAACTCCATCCAGGTTGCTGCAAATGCCCATAGGTCATTCCTATTTATGGCTGAGTAGTATTCCATGGTGTATATATACCACATTTTCTTTATCCAAATGTTGATTGACCGGGCATTCGGGCTGCTTCTATATTTTTGCAATTGCAAATTGTGTTGCTACAAACATGCATGTGCAAGTGTCTTTTTCATACAATGACCTGTTTTCCTCTTCGTAGATACCGGAGCAGTGGGACTGCTGAATCAAATGGTAGTTCTATTTTTAGTTCTTTAAGGACTGTCTATTTATTTTCCATAGTAGTTGTACTTGTACACATTCCCATCAGCAGTGTAAAAGTGTTTCTTTTTTCGGCACACCCACACCAGCATCTATTGTTTTTTGATTTTTAAATTATGGCCATTCTCGAAGGAGTAAGGTGGTATTTCATTGTGGTTTTAATTTGCATTTCCCTGATAATTAGTGATGTTGAGCATTTTAAAATACATTTGTTGGGTATTTTTATATCTTCTTTTGAGAATTGTCTATTCATGTTCTTTGCCCACTTTTTGACTTTTTTTTTTTTTTTTTTCTTGCTAGTTTTTTAAAGTTCCTTGTAGATTCTGGATAGTATTCCTTTGTCAGATGCATAGTTTGTAAATATGTACTCTCCTTCTGGGGGAGTCTGTTTACTCTGCTGCTGATTATTTCTTTTGCTGTGCAGAAGCTTTTTAGTTTCATCAGGTCCCAGGTCCCATCTTCTTATTTTTGTTTTTTCTGCATTAGCTTTTGTGTTCTTGATTATAAAGTTTTTGCCTCAGCAAAAGTCTAGAAGAGATTTACCAATGTAAGCTTCTATAATTTTTATAGTTTCAGGTCCTAGACTTAAGTCTTTCATCTATCTTCAGCTGATTTTTGTATAAAGTAGGAGATGTATAAATTTTAGACTTTTTCCTAATTTTGCAAAGAATGATGATGGTACTTTGATGGGAATTACATTGAATCTGTAGATTGCTTTTGGCAGTATGGTGATTTTCACAGTATTTGATTCTACCCATTCATGAACATGGGATGTGTTTTGATCTGTTTGTGTTGTCGATGATTTCTTTCAGCAGTGTTTTGTAGTTTTTCTTGTAGAGATCTTTCACTTCCTTGGTTAGGTATATTCCTAAGTATTTTATTATTTTTTTTATAGCTGTTGTAAATGGAATTGAGTTCTTAGTTTGATTCTTAGTTTGGTCTTTTTTTGGTGTATACCAGTGCTACTGATTTGTGTACATTGATTTTGTATCCTGAACTTCTTACTAAATTCGTTTACAAGATCTAGGAGCTTTTTGGATGACTCATTAAGGTTTTCTAGATATGCAATCATATCTTCTGTGAACAGTGATAGTTTGACTGTCTTGTTACTGATCTGGATGCCATTTATTTCGCTGTCTTGTCTTATTATTCTGGCTAGGACTTCCAGTCCTATGCCAATGAGAAAAGGTAAAAGTGGGCATCCTTGTCTTATTCCAGTTCTCAGAGGGCTTTTTTTTTTTTACCTTTTTCCCATGTGGTATAATGTTAGCTATGGGTTTTTAATAGATGACTTTTATTGAGGTATGTCCCTTCTATGCCAATTTTGCTGAGAGTTTTAATATAAAGGAATGCTGGATTTTGTCAAATGTTTTTTTTGTGCATCTACTGAGATGATCATATTATTTTTGTTTATGATTCCATTTATGTGATGAATCATATTTGACTTGTGTAAGGTAAACCAGCCTGCATCCCTGGTAGAAAACCCTCTTGATCCTAGTGTATTATCTTTGATGTGCCACTAAATTTAGTTCATTAGTATTTTTTTTTTTGAGGATTTTTGCATCTGTGTTCATCAGGGAGATTGGTCTGTAGCAGTTGTTGTTGTTATGTCCTTTCCTGGTTTTAGAATTAGGGTGATACTAGCTTCATAGAATGATTTTAGGGAGGATTTCCTCTTTATCTTTTGGAATAGTTATAGTAAGATTGGTGCCAATTCTTCTTTGAATGTCTAGTAGAATTCAGCTGTGAGTCCATCTGGTCCTGGACTTTTTTTATTGGCAACTTTAAAAGTACTATTTCAATCTTGTTACTTATTATTGGTCTGTTCAGAGTCTCTCTATTTCTTCCTGATTTTTTCTGACCGGGTTGTATATTTTGAGGAATTTGTCCATCTCCTCTAGATTTCCTAGTTCGTGTACGTAAATGTATTCATAGTAGCCTTGAATTATGTTTTGTATTTCTCTGATATTGATTGTAATATCTCTTCGATTTATTTATGATTGAGTTTGTTTGGATATTCTTTCTTCTCTTTTGGTTAATCTCAGTAATGGTCTATCCATTTTGTTTATCTTTTCAAATAACCAGTTTTTTGTTTCCTTTATCTTTTGAATTGTTTTTGTTTCAATTTCATTTAGTCTCTTCTCTGATGTTATTTCTTTCTTCTGCTGGGTTTAGACTTGGTTTGTTCTCGTTTCTCTAGTTACTTGAGGATCAACCTTAGATTGTCTATTTGGACTCTTTAAGACTTTTTGATGTAGACATTTGCTGCTATAAACTTTACTCTTAGCACCTCTTTTGCTGTACTCCAGAGGGTTTGATAAGTTCTGTCACTGTTATTGTTCAGGTCAAATAATTTTTTAATTTCGATATTGACTTCAGTATTAACCCAAAGATAATTCAAGAGCAGATTATTTAATTTCCAGGTATTTGCATAGTTTTGAGGGTTTCTTTTAGAGTTAATTTCCAGTTTTGTTTCACTGTGGTCTGGGAGGATACTTGATATAATTTCTGATTTTCTTAAATTTATTGAGACTTGTTTTGTGACTTGTTATATGTTCTATGTTGGAGAATATTCTATGTGCTGAGGAAAATAGTTTATATTCTGTGGTTGGGTAGAATGTTTTGTAAATGTCTGTTAAATCCATTTGTTCTAGGGTATACTTTAAGTCCATGGTTTCTTTTTTGACTTTCTGTCTTGGTGACCTGTCTGATGATGTCAGTTGAGTATTGCAGTCTTCATACTGCAATATTATCGTGATATTATCGTGTTATCACCTATCTCATTTCTTAGGTCTAGTACTAATTGTTTATAAATTTGGACACTCCAATGTTAGGTGCATTTTTATTGAAGATTGTGATATTTGGGCTATTTCTTTTTATCATTATACGATGTCCTTCTTTTTCATTTTTTATTGTTTTTGCTTTAAAGTCTGTTTTGCCTGATATAAGAATAGCTACTCCTGGTTGCTTTTAGTTTTTATTCACAAGAAATGTATTTTTTCATCCCATTACCTTAAGTTTATGTAAGTCGTTATGTGGTAAGTCTCTTCGAAGATGGCACATACTTGGTTGGGTGAATTTTTATCCATTCTGTCATTATGTATATATTAAGTGGAGTACTTATCCATTTCCATTAAATGCTAATATTTGGAATGTGAGGTATTGTTTTACTCATGTTAGTTATTGCCTTAATATCTTGTTTTATTTTTTTCATTGTGTTATTGTTTTTATAGGTCCTGTGAGATTTATGCTATAACGAGACTGTATTTTGTGTGTATTTTGACCTTTTGTTTCAAGATTTAGAACCCCTTTAAGCATTTCTTGTAGTGCTGGTTTAGTGGTGGTGAATTCTCTCATCATTTGTTTTTCTAAAAAGACTTTAATTCTCCTTCATTTATGAAGCTTAGTTTTTGTGGATACAAAATTGTTGGCTGACATTTTTTTTTGAGGAAGTTAAAGATGGGACCCCATCCCTTCTGGCTTGTAAGGTTTCTGTGAGAAGTCTGCTATTCATCTGATACATTTTTCTTAATAGGTTATCTGATGCTTCTGTCTCATAGCTTTAAAGATTCTTTCCTTTGTTTTGACTTTCAATGACCTGATAACTATGTGCCTAGAGGATGATCTTTTTGTAATGAATTTCCCAGGTGTTCTTTGAGCTTCTTTGTATTTTGAATGTCTAGATCTCTAGCAAGGTCTGGGAAGCTTTTCTCAATCATTCCCTCAAATAAGTTTTCCAAACTTTTAGATTTCTCTTCTTCTTTAGGAACACTAATTATTTTTAGATTTGGTCATTTAACATAATCCCAAATTTCTTGGAGGCTTTGTTCATTTTTTAAAATTCTTTTTTGTCTTTGTCTCATTGGGTTTATTTGAAAGCCTTGTCTTTGAGTTCTGAAGTTCTTTCTTCTACTTGTTCTTGTCTATTGTTGGAACTTTTAACTGCATTTTGTATTTCTCTAAAAGTATCTTTCATTTCTAGAAGTTGTGATTGTACTTTCTTTGTGATATTCTATTTCTCTTGAGAAGTTTTTCATCTATATCCTCCATTGTTATTTAAGTTCTTTAAGTTGTTTTTCAGCTTTCTCTGGTATCTCCTTGAATAGGTAAATAATTCACCTTCTGAATTGTTTTATCTGGCAATTCAAAAATTTCTTCTTGGTTGGAATCCATTGCTGGTAAGCTGTTGTGATCTTTTGGGCATGTTATAGACCCTGTTTTGTCATATTACCTGGATTACCTTTCTGGTTCCTTCTAATTTGGGTAGACCATTTCAGTGGAAATGCCTGAAACTCAAGTCCTGCTGTTCACATTCTCTTGTCCCATGGGGTGATCCCTTGATGTGGTGTCTCTCCTCCTTCTCCTAGGGATAGGGTTTCCTAAGAGCTGGATAACAGTGATTATTATTGCTCTCTGGGTCTAGCCATCCAGTGAGGCTACCAGGCTCCAGGCTGGTGCTCAGAGATGTTTGCAAAGTGTCTCATAATGATCTGTCTTCAGATTCTCTCCCTCGTGTACCAGACACCTGCTCTAGTAGAGGTGGCAGGGAAGTGGAGTAGACTGTGAGCATCCTTTTTTTTTTTTAGTTATGTTTAGTTTGCTGGCTCTCTTAAATGCTGGTTATGCTAGTGGTGAAGTTGTCCTATGTACACATTCAGGGCCTCTGGTTAGCCTGGATGTAGCAAGCAGTGTAATTAGGCATTGTCTTCTCCTCCTGGAATCAAGATTATTTTGTCCTGAGTTGCTGTAATGGCATGAGTTGTTTGCCCTACACCCAAGAAGTGGCAATTTCAAGAAAGCACCAGCTGTGGTAGTAGTAGGGGGCTCTAAACTAACCCTAAAATAGTCATCATAAGTATTTTGGTTTCTCAAGTGATGGACAGGACCATAAAGCTCCCAAGAGTTTCTTTGTTTTGTGTTCAGCTACCAAGGCAGTGTAGGGAAATGCTATCAGGTGGGGGCAGGGTTAGGTAGTCTGGGCTCTTCTGGTGGGGCTTGCCATGGCCACTGTGGAGGATGAGGTGTGGTTCTCATGCCAATGTGGGTATGTTCCAGAGGGGATGTTGGCTGCCTTTGCTGTATGATATAGTTTGCCAGGGTATTGGGGGATAGTAGCAGTGAGAGGCCTCACCTAGCTCCCATGTAGTTGAGGTCTGTCTCACTTCTTGCAGTGCCCCATTCAGACCATGCCCTAGGCCTTGACCTACCCCACTAGACAGCAAGCAAGGCTTTTGGATCTCACCCCTTCCCACCTGCCCACTCACTTGGCAGCTCCTGTGCTACTGCACTCACTCATATCTGCGGCAGCTCCCACTGCATCCCCTGGACTCTGCTAAGAAAATTTGTGCCCAGTCAAAACCACTGCCAATTTTAGTTGGGAGCTTCCCCTTGCTCAATGACAACCCGTCCCCCAGTCCCAGTGGATGCCTTCCTGTAGGGTCCCTGTGAGTTAGGACTGGCTTCTCTGGGCTCAAGCTGGAGACCTGGAATGTGGGCAAGGGACTTCTTGCTGTAACTTCTACTTTTATATTTCACTCAACTGTATATCCATTTCATCTTTAGGTAAGGTTAAATCCTCCTCATGCCCTAGATTTTCAGATTCCCCATGGCAGATGTGTATTCAGAAGTAGGTTCACCCCCTCTCACACTTTAGGAACTCACATTTTTTTGACTGTTTTTGTGAAATTTGCAGTGGTATGCCACTTCTTTCAAAGGACCTTTGAATTCTTTTGGTTTTCCTGGTACATTCCTGGGTGGTTCTTTTAGTGAAAAATCACCGTGTGTCTTCACATGCTGTTTTGTTTGTTCATGTGGGAGCTGCATGTTAACCCTGTCTCCTATCTTCCATCTTTCCCCGATTGCCTTAGCTGTCATTTTCAAAAGTCGTTAATATAAAACCATTATTCCAATCACATGCTAATAATATAGTAATTATAATTGAATTCAAGTACTATTTATATAAGCAAACAAAGATCTTTACAATTTTGCCTCCTTCTTAAAGAAGAAAAATTAACTTAACCATAAGAAAATGAGAGTAAAGTAAATGACTGACAATGACTGACCATTTGTAACATTTTTAAGAAATATTAACAGACACCTTTATTCTCATTCCCTTTAGTGACACAGTGTGAATGCATTTGTACTGTCATTAGAAATTCTGTGAATGTTGCCAGGTGGGCGCGATGGCTCACACCTGTAATCCCAGCACTTTGGGAGGCTGCGGTGGGCAAGATCACCTGAGGTCAGGAGTTTGAGACCAGCCTGCCCAACATGGAAAAACCCTTCTCTACTAAAAATACGAGAAATTAACTGGGTCTGGTGGTGGGCGCCTGTAATCCCAGCTACTTGGGAGGCTGAGGCAGGAGAATTGCTTGAACCCAGGAGGCAGAGGTTGCAGTGAGCCGAGATTGCACCACTGCACTCCAGCCTGGGCGACAGAGCAAAACTCTGTCTCAAAAAAGAAAAAAAAAAAATCTGTGAAAGCCATTACTGTCTGTAAACAGGTTTTTGAAAACCCCGTCACATATATAATAGAACCATGTTCGCAGTGGTCATTACAGAGTTATTTCTTGGTAGGTGAGAGGATGATGACATAATAACCTTTTTATTTTTTTATTTTTTATTTTTATTTTTATTTTTTTATTGCATTTAAGTTTTGGGGTACATGTGAAGAACATGCAAGATTGTTGCATAGGTACACACATGGCAGTGTGATTTGCTGCCTTCCTCCCAACCACCTGTATCTGGCATTTCTCCCCATGCTATCTCTCCCAAACTCCACACCCCCCACTGTCCCTCCCTATTTCCCCCGACAGACCCCAGTGTGTGATGCTCCCCTCCCTGTGTCCATGTCTTCTCATTGTTCGTCACCCACCCTATGAGTGAGAACATGCAGTGTTTCATTTTCTGTTCTTGTGTGAGTTTGCTGAGAATGATGGTTTCCAGGTTCATCCATGTCCCTACAAAGGACATGAACTCATCGCTTTTGATGGCTGCATAATATTCCATGATGTATATGTGCCACATTTTCCCTGTCCAGTCTATCATCAAGGGGCATTTGGGTTGGTTCCAGGTCTTTGCTATTGTAAACTGTGCTGCAATGAACATTCGTGTGCATGTGTCCTTATAGTAGAACAATTTATAATCCTTTGGATATATACCCAGTAATGGGATTGCTGGGTCAAATGGAATTTCTATTTCTAGGTCCTTGAGGAATCGCCACACTGTCTTCCACAAAGGTTGAACTAATTTACACTCCCACCAACAGTGTAAAAGTGTTCCTATTTCTCCACATCCTCTCCAGCTTCTGTTGTCTCTAGATTTTTTAATGATTGCCATTCTAACTGGCATGAGTGGTACCTCAATTTAGTTTCATTTGCATTTCTTAATGACCAGTGATGATGAGCTTCTTTTCATATGTTTTTTGGCTGTATAAATGTCTTCTTTTGACAAATGTCTGTTCATATCCTTTGCCCACTTTTTGATGGTGTTGTTTGATTTTGTTTGTAAATTTGTTTAAGTTCTTTGTAGATTCTGGTTATTAGCCCATTGTCAGGTGGGTAGATTGCAAAAAATATTTCCCTTTCTGTTGGTTACCAGTTCACTCTAATGATAGTTTCTTTTGCTGTGCAGAGTGCTTTAGTTTAATTAGATCCCATTTTGTCTATTTTGGCTTTTGTTGCCATTGCTTTTGGTGTTTTAATCATGAAGTTCTTGCCCATGCCTATGTCCTTAATGGTATTGCCTAGGTTTTCTTCCAGGGTTTTTATGGTGTTAGGTCTTATGTTTAGAGATGGGAACTTTAAGAAGTGGTTAATTAAACCATGGGGGCACTTCCCTGGTCAATGAGATTAAGGCCCTTATAAAACAAGGTTTCATTCAGCATTAGGTCTGCTTGCCTCTCTGCCTTCAGCCATGTGAAGACACAGCATTTCCCCCCAATCCGAAGGATGCAAAAATAAGGGGCAATCTTGGGGACAGAGAGCAGAGAGCAGAGAACAGCTATCACCAGAAAACCAAACTTGCTGGTGCCTTGATGTTCAATTTTCCAACCTCCAGAACAATGAGAAATAAATTTCTGTTCTTTATAAATTACCCAGTCTCAAGTATCCTAGTTTAACATCACAAATGGATTAAGACATGTCATTATAGTAATACTGATAACTACGGTGAAGATGTTAGTACTGCTCACCAATATTTCTTATTCTTCTCTCTTACTGAGTACAATGGAAAATTGTACCTCCCTTCCCCTTTGCCAATAGGTGTGCTGTGAGAGTTACCTTGAGCAGGCAAGAAAATCTAAGCGAAATTAATGAATGTAACTTCCAGGTAAAGCTATTAAAAACGTATGTCTTTTTTTCCCTTATATTTCTCTTCCCACCATCCATAGTAAATGGCAACAGTCCAGATAGCAGAGTCTGTGTCAAACTTGTGTCCCTGAGTGAGGATCATGTGAAGCAGAGAATTTATCTCCAATCTAAACAATGGATTTGTAGAACATGCAGTACTGAGGGAGAAATAAACTTTACTGTCTTTAATCCTATGATATTTTGGTGTTTAATTTCATAGCACATATTAACATATAATTAACATGATTTATTCTTCGAGTTTCAGTATTTATCATATTAAATATTACTTTTTTGGCAAAATGTACAAAGACATGGAATATCTTTTCATTTACTTGTGTCTTCTTTCTTTCACCAATATTTTGTTATTTTCTTTGATGTTTTCTTTGTTATCAGTCTTTCATCTTCATGTATGTTCTTTTTTTATTTTCTTCATTATTAATCTTTCACCTCCAAGTGTTCCCACATTTTTTATTCATTTTTAAAATTATTTTCTATTGTGGTAAGATAAACATAACACAAAAATTACTATGTTAACTATTTTTAAGTGTACGTGTCAGTGGCATTAAGTATATTCACATTCTTGTAAATTCTGGAGATAAATAATCACCACTATTTATATCCAGAATTCTTTATCACCAGAAACCAAAACTCTGTGCCTATTAAACAATAATTCTCCATTCGCCTGACCACCAGCCCCCTAGTAACCATTATTCTACTTTCTATCTCTGTGAATTTGACTACTCTTGAAAGCTCATGTACGAGGAACCATACAATATTTTTTTCTTTGGTGATTGGCTTGTCTCCACTAACCTAATGTCCCCACGGTTTGTCTGTATCATAGGATATGTCAGAATGTTATTTGTTTTTGTGGTTAGATAATAGTCCATTGTATGTACATACCACATTTGTGTATCCATTCATCTGTTGATTGACACTGGATTATTTCTTTCTTTCGACTGTGGTGAATACTACTATGAAAATGGTATACAAATATCTATTTGAGTCCCTGCTTTCACTTATATTGGGTATATACCCAGAAATGGGATTACTGGATCATATGGTAATAATTCTATGTGGAATTGCTGTACCATTTTCCATAACACCTGCACCATGTTATATTATCACCAGCAATGCATGAGTTTTCCAATTTCACCACAGCCTCTCTAATACTTATTTTTTCTTTCTTTCTTTCTCTTTCTTTCTTTCTCTTTCTTTCTTTCTTCTTTTCTTTCTTTCTTTCTGTAATAGGTGTTAGGAATTCATTTGAACTAGAGAGAGGCGGGGGAGAGAGAGAGCATGCTGAGTCGTTAGATGTGGGAGTAGCTGATTAAAGCAGCAAGTCAAAAATAAAATAGTGAAGCCTTTAAATGCTTACTGCAATGGTATAAACAAGAAGCTAAAACCAGAAACAGTGCCAATACACCCTGTTCCATTTCCCCTGGTGCAGTAGTGAAGGGTCACATGGGTCAGCACAATTGTGGAGATATATCTTACTGCTGAAGGAGCTCCCAATGGAAGACTCTAGCAGTTTTACATCTCTGGGCTTGGAGGGAAAGCTAGGAGTAGAAAAGAACTGGGTACTGAGTCAGAGTGGAAAAGTGTCTTCAAATTTTTCTCCTTACTACCATTAGGAAGGTCTTGGCAGAAGAGAACCTTTGCCAAAGGCCTCAGACAAAAAGATCGAGGAATGAAGTCACCACGGCTAGGAATGTACATATGTGACAAGCGTGATCAGACAAGACAGGTTGAGAATTTGATTGCAACTCCCTATTGAGATTGTAATAAAATGGCTCTGCCCTAAGTCTGGTCTAGAGAGGGCAGTATTTTCCTGTGATGCCTGTCAGGTTGTTGCCCATGGTCTGGCCTGAGAAATTCCACATAGGTTTTTAACCAGGCACCCTGCTCTTCAGTAGGCATCCTAACAGAGTGAAGTGATATGTCATTGTGGTTTTGACTTGCATTTCCCTGGTGACTAGGGGATAGTAAGCATCTTTCATATATATTCATATATATATTCAAATGAAGATAAGTTCATTTGAGTCCTTTGTCCAATTCTGAATTGGGTTGTTGTAAGTTACAGGAATTCTATATATATTGTAGATTTAGATCTCTTGTCATATATAAGATTTGCAAATATTTTTTTCTTGCAAGCACTTTTTTTTTCACATTTAATTATTTAATCTGTTCATTTTAATAAAATGTATAAGAGACAAGTTTTATTTTCTTCCAGATGGGTAACAAGTTGTGCCAACATTATTTATTGAACATGTCATCCTTTTTCCCAGATGAATTAAATTTCAATTTTTGCCATATCGGTATTGATAAAGAGACTAGATAGACTAGATAGTACCTCCCTGGAAGCGTATAGGCTCAACGAAATGTATCTCAGTCAGTATGAGATTTGCAAGTATTTTTTTCCATTCCATGGATTGCTTTTTCATATTTTTGCCAGCACTCTTTGATACACAAAAATTTTTAATTTTGATGAAGTCATGAAATCCAACTTAACTGATTTCTTTGTTCTCTGTCCTTTGGTATTTTATACAAGAAATCATTGCCAGACTCTCTCTCTCTCTCTCTCTCTCTCTCTCTCTCTCTCTCTATATATATATATATATATATATTATTGCGTTTTAGGTTTTGGGGTACATGTGAAGAACATGCAAGATTGTTGCATAGGTACACACATGGCAGTGTGATTTGCTGCCTTCCTCCCCCATCACCTATATGTGGCATTTCTCCCCCATGCTATCTCTCCCCAACTCCCCACCCCACCGCTGTTGCACCCCCTGTTTCCCGACAGACCCCAGTGTATGATGCTCCCCTCCCTGTGTCCATGTGTTCTCATTTTTCAACACCCGCCTAATAGCTTTAACTCTTACATTTAGGTCTTTGATTCATTTGAAGTTATGTTTTATACACGGTGTAAGGTAAGGGCCCAACTTCTTTTTGTGTGTGTGCTGTGGACATTCGGTTTTCCCAAAACCTTTTGTCAAAGAAATTGTCCTTTCCCCATTAAGTGGTCATGAAATCCTTGTAGAAAATCACTGTGATAATGTGAGGTAATGCATAAATATTAATAAGTGTATAATATATAAAAATGTGTAATAAAAGTGAGGTTGTGTGTTTTTCTGACATTTATGTGAGGGTTTATTTCTGGGCTCTCTATTCTATTCTGCTGGTCTATGTATCTTTTTATTGTTACCACACTGTTCAGATTACCATGGTTTTGTAGTAAGTTTTGAAATCAGGATGTGTATGAAGCCTCTAAACTTTTTTTTTTCCCCCAAGTTGTTTTGGCTATGGGGGTCCCTTTCTTACATCCCACACAAGTGAGATCATGCAATGTTTGTCTTTCTGTGTCTGTGTTACTGCATTTAACATAATGATCTTCAGTTACATCCATTTCTGAAAATCACACAATTCCACTCTTTTTATGGCTAAAAATTATTCTATGATTTGTATACCACATTTTCTTTCCCCATTATTTCATTGTTAGACACTTTATTCCATACCTTTGCTATTATGAATAGTGTTGCAATAAGCATGTTTGTGCAGGCATTTATCTGATATCCTGATATACTTTCCTTAGGATAGATTCCCAATAGTGGGATTGATGGATCATGTGGTGGTTCAATTTTTAGTTTTTTGAAGAAATGTCCATACTCTTTTCATAGTGGCTGTACTAATTTGCATTCCTATCAGTAGAGTATAGGAGTTCACTTTTCTCCATATGCTCACCAGTATGTATTATTCTGTCATTTTATATCTATTAATTTATTTATTTGAAACAGAGTCTCACTCTGTCACCAAGGCTGGAGTGTATTGGCGTGGTCTCGGCTCACTTCAACCTCCACCTCCCTGGTTCAGGCAATTCTCCTGCCTCAGCCTCCCGAGTAGCTGAGACTATAGGCACATGCCACCACACTCGGCTAATTTTTGTATTTTTAGTAGAGATGGGGGTCTCACTATATTGGCCAGGCTGTTCTGGAACTCCTGACCTCGTGATATACCCACTATGGCCTCCCAAAGTGCTGACATTACTGGCATGAGCCACCCACACCTGGCCTATTTTTTGTCATTTTAATAGGAGCCATTCTAACTAGGGTAAGATGATATCTCACTGTGGTTTTGGTTTGCATTTCTCTGATGATTAGTGACAGTGAGCATTTTTCACATGCCTGTTGGCCAGTTGTATGTCTTCTTTTGAGAATTTTCTATTCATGTCTTTGCCCACTTTTAAAAGGTTTTTTTTTTTTTTTTATTGTTGAGTTGTTTGAGTTCCTTGTATATTCTGGATTGTATTCCCTTATTGTATAAATAGTTTGCAAATAGTTTGTCCATTAAATAGGTTATCTCTTTATTCTTTGATTGTTTCATTTGCTGTGCAGAAGCTTTTTAGTTTAATATGGCAATATTTGTCTATATTTTTTTAAATTTTACTTTAAGTTCTGGGATACATGTGCAGAACATGCAGGTTTGTTAAATATGTATACATGAGCCATGGTGGTTTACTGCATTCATCAACCCATCATCTAGGTTTTTAAGCCCTGCATGCTCACGGGGAGCATTTGTCCTAATGCTCTCCCTCTACTTGACCCACACCCCCCCCGACAGGCCCCTGTGTGTGATGTTCCTCTTCCTGTGTCCATGTGTTCTCATTGTTCAACTCCCACTTATGAGTGAGAACATGTGTTTGCTTTTCTGTTCCTGTGTTAGTTTGCTGAGAATGATGGTTTCTGGCTTCATCCATGTCCCTGCAAAGGACATTAACTCATTTTTTTTTATGGCTGCATAGTATGCCATGGTGTATATGTGCCACATTTTCTTTATTCATTTTATCATTGATGGGCATTTGGGCTGGTTCCAAGTCTTTGGTATTGTAAATAGTGCTGCAGTAAACATACCTGTGCATGTGTCTTTATAATAGAATGATTTCTAATCCTTTGGTATATACCCAGTAATGGAATTGCTGGGTCAAGTGGTATTTCTGATTCTAGATCCTTGAGGAATCGCCACACTGTCTTCCACAATGGTTGAACTAATTTATACTCCCAACAGTGTAAAAGCATTCCTATTTCTCCACATTCTCACCAGTGTCTGTTGTTTTCTGACTTTTTAATAATTGCCATTCTAACTGGTGTGAGATGGTATCTCAGTGTGGTTTTGAGTTGCATTTCTCGTATGACCAATGATTATGAGAATTTTTTCATATGTTCGTTGGCAGCATAAATGTCTTCTTTTGAGAAATGTCTGTTTATATCCTCGCCACTTTTTGATGGGGTTGTTAGTTACAAAACGTTTCTCCCATTCTGTAGGTTGCCTGTTCACTCTAATGATAGTTTCTTTTGCTGAGCAGAAACTCTTTAGTTTAATTAGATCCCATTTGTCAATTTTGGCTTTTAATTTAATTGCTTTTTGTGTTTTAGTAATGAAGTCTTCACCCATTCCTATGTCTTGAATGGTATTGCCTAGGTTTTCTTCTAGGGTTTATATGGTTTTAGGTTTTAGGTTTATGTCTTTAACACATCTTGAGTTAATTTTTGTATAAGGTGTGAAGAAGGATTTCAGTTTCTGTTTTCTACGTATGGCTAGCCGGTTTTCCCAGCACTATTTATTAAATAGAAAATCCTTACCTCATTGCTTGCTTTTGTCAGGTTTGTTGAAGATCAGATGGTTATAGATGTGTGGTGTTATTTCTGAGGCCTCTGCTCTGTTCCATTGCTCTATAAATCTGTTTTTGTAGTGGTCTGTGCTTTTAAAGTCATAGCCATAAAACTTTGCCAAGGCCAGTGTTCTGAAGTGTTTTCTTTATGTTTTATTTCAGTAGTTTTATACTTTAGGTTGTTACATTTAAGTCATTAATCCATCTTTTGTTGATTCTTATATATGGTGAGAGATAGAGTCCAGCTTTATTCTTCTTAATATTGATATTCAGTTTTTCAAGCAACATTTATTAAAGAGACTGTCCTTTTCCTAGTACATGTTTTTGTCAACTTAATAAAACAATCCATTGGCTATAAATATATGAATTTATTTCTCGGTTCTTTATTCCATTCATCTCTGTGTCTATTTTTATAGCAATACCATGCTGTTTTGGTTAATACAGTCTTGTAATATAATTTGAAATCTGGTAGTGTGATACCTCCAGCTTTGTCTGTTTTAATCAGGATTGCTTTGGCTATTCTGACTCTTTTTTGGTTCCATACAAATTTTAGATTTTTTTATATTTCTGTGAAAAAAATGATGTTTGTATTTTGATAGAGATTTTATTAAATCTGTATATTGCATTGGACATTATCGTCATTTTTCCAATACTAATTTTTAGAATGCATGAATATGGTATATCTATACTGGTTTGTATCTTCTTCAGTTTCTTTTTCAGAATGTTGTAGTTTTCATTGTAGAGATCCTTTTCCTCCTTGGTTGAATTTATTCCTATGTTTTGTTTTGTTTTTTTTTTTTTTTTTGGTAGCAATTGTAAATCAGATTGCCTTCCTGACTTCTTCTCAGCTTCTTCATTATTGCTGTATCCAAGCACCACTAACTTTTGTGTGTTTATTTTGCATTCTACACCTTTACTAAATTTGGTTACACCTTTAAGATATTTTTGGTGGAGTTTTTTGGTTTTCTTAAATATAAGACCATGTCATCTGCAAAGGGGACAATTAGACTTGTTCTTTTTTAATTTGGATGCTGGTTATTTCTTTCTTTCACTTGAATGTTCTGGCTAGGACGTCCAGTACTACGTAGCAAAGGAGTAGTGAAAGTGGGCATCTTTGTCTTGTTACAGTCCTTAGAGAAAAGGCTATCAATTTGTTCCCACTTAGTAGGATATTAGCTGTAGTTTAGTTATATGTATTCTTTATCGTTTTGAGGCATATTCCTTCTATGACTAGTTTATTTTGAGCTTTTTATCATGAAGGGATGTTGAATTTTGGCTGGTCTCAATATCCTGGCCTCAAACATTTCTTCTGCCTTGGCCTCCCAAATGTTGGAATTATAGGCATGAGCCACCAATCCCAGCTGACCATAAAGTTTTTGTACTTCATTCTGTTATGTGATGTATCATGTTTATTGATTTGCATATGTTAAGCCATCCTTGCATCCCTGATGTAAATCCTACTTGATCATTGTGCATTATCTTTTAATGTGCTGCTGGATTCAGTTTACTAGTATTTTGCTGAGAATTTTTGCTTGTATGTTCCTTGGGCATACTGGCTGTGTCAGTCATTTCCACACTGCTTATAAAAACATACCTGAGATTGGGGGAGAAAAGAGGTTTAATTAGACTTATAGTTCCACATGCTTGGGGAGGCCTCAGAATCATGGCAGGAGGTGAAAGACACTTCTTATATGGTGGCAGCAAGCTAAAATGAGGAGCAGGAAATCCTGAAAATAATGTTAGAATTCTATTTAGAAAATCATGTTAGATTCCTAATGGTTTATATTATTATGTGTTTTAAAAAAGGAGTGAACAGAGGAAATGTATTCATTGTGGTCTTTCTTTCTACAATAACATTTTTACATTTTAAATAAATGTTTTCTACACAAATATAATACATATTATAATATGTACTACAACAATACATACATATATAATAATAAATGAACACATCTTTCTTTTGAGATGAAGAAATAAATTCCATGTATTTGTTATTTATTGCTATATAACACATTATTACCAACTTAGTAGCTTAGACTAACACAAATTTATCATCTTAGGATTTTCATGAGTAGCTTGGCACATTTTGGTTGAGTCCTCTGCTCAGAAGCTCACAAGGCTAGAGGTAAGGTGCCAGAATGCTGCATCCTCATCTGGAGGTACAGCTGGACTTCCCTCCCTCAGGTCATTGGAAGACTTCACTTCCTTATGGTTGTAGACTGAGGTGTCTTCTTGCCAGAATCCAGCTGGAGGCCATTTCATCTCCCAGGGGACACTTGCTGGTTCTGGCCACATCTCTGTCTCCACAGCTTGGTCACTTGCTTCTCCAAGGTCAACAAGGGGAGCATTTGCTGTGGCTTCCAATCTCTATGATTTTGTCTTGGAGCTCTAGACCATTTTTAAAAAGGGTTCACTTGATTAGGTCAGGCCCAGCACATTCAAGGGGAGAGAACTGTACAGGGCCTACACCCCAAAAGATGGGAATCATGGGGGCCATCTTAGAATTGTGCCTATGGCATTAATAAAACCCGTGATGACTAATGAACTGTGAGGCCAGAGATGTCTACAGAAGTTTCACCTGATGAAGTCTAAAAGGTGGTCACAAGGCTCTTCTCTTCTGAAACATCCAAATTCATCTTGTCCCAGATTATGTCCCACCTCTTAGTAGTCTTCTCCAAAGAGAGTACAATGGAAATATTCAAAAACATAATTTTTATTCTTGCCAAAGGCCTAATTCTTCATATCACAATCTCTTTCAAGCTGCCAGATTTATTTAAATTCTTTCCTCTTGGTTGCAAGTTAATTTATTCTCATTTGCAGAAGAAATACAGAGAGGGTTTGTCTAAGAGGGTCCCTCCCAGGAATGTAGGGGACAAGAAATATGCAGGGAAGGGGCCCAGAAAGCAGTGTGTTGTGGGATCACAGACCCCTGTCTTGAGCCAGCCTAGAAGGTTGGTGCAGCAATGGGGCCTCTCTTAACAAACAAGGGAGAAGGGGTGGGGTTGTGAGCCTCTGCTCTCTGGAACAGTCTTTCAGTCCCCAACTCATTGCCTCCATGGTTTTCTGAATACATTAAAGAAAATGTATGGGTGCAAGAGCCTGGAATTCAACAGCTCATAACTGCAATTAACCACCATTAATTAATGGCTGCAAGATAAATGAGCCATGAGATCCGTTTATTCCTGGGTTGTAGTATTCAAATTCACAGTGGGATGCAAGCCCGTTTTTCATCAATGTGAATTTAAAACAAGTTCGAGTCAGGGCTGCATGCTGCAGGAGGCAGAATACAATTTCCTCTCTGTGTAGTTCACAGTTTAGGTCAATGAAATGGCAAGAGGACTACAGAAGCAAAGAATTCCCATGCACAACAGAATTAGAGAGTAAAGATTAGTATTCAAACACATGACTTCCTGGTGTCAGGGACTTTTTATGTAATGAGACTGACTTTGCACCAGGTAGTGTGCTAGGAAACATACAGGGGTATTTGATCTTAATTTTCACCATACCTCTATAGGGACATTATTATCCCCATTTTAAACTCAAGACAATTGATGATCAGAGAAGGTTAAGAATTTCTGTAGAAACAAAGTTGGGCTTTCTCCTAGACTTCTTCTGGAATGCACCCAAGGGGTGCCTTTGGGTGTCCTACTCCCAATTTTCACATATCCCCTATGGCCTTTGTCCTTGTACATGAAAACTTTCCAAACAGTAACTAAATATTATCCAGTTCCCTAAATTTTCAAACCATCAACTGGACATCGATAAGATTCAGAAGATAAGAAACCAGGCAAAGGAAAAACTTTAATATTGATAAAAAACAAAATTAAATAGGTTTCTTCTCTTCTCCACAATATGTTTATTAAATAAAAAGAAAAAAAAGTACTACTGTAGAATCCTACTAGTTAGTCATCTTCTTCACAAAGTGGTCCAAAGTCAACATCACCGGTGATAGGATATGTTAATATCATGCACCTTCTGATACAAAAAGGGTCAAAACTTCTGTGGTATGCATGCCAAAAATGCCTAACCTCAACAGTCTAATCAGGAAGGGGAAAAATCAGATAAACCCAAGTTGAAGGGCATTCTACAAAATCATCAACCAATATGTTTCAAAAGTGTCAGGTTATGCAGACAAGGAAAGACTAGGAATCATTAAAGATTGGAGGAGCCCAAGGAGACACAAGAAGTAAATGCAATGTGGGGTCCTGGACTGGATCCTGGAATAGATAAAGAACATAAGTAAAAAACTGCTGAAATTCAAATAAGGTCTGTAGTTTAGTTATATTACAATACAATACAATTATTGTGCTATAGGACCGTGTCTTAGTCTGTCTTGTGTTGCCATAACAGAATACCTGATACTGCATCATTTATAAAGACAAGAGGTTTGACACATGATTCTGGTGGCCTAGAAGTCCAGGATTGAGCAGCTGCATCTAGGCAGGAGCCTCAGGCTGCTTCTACTCAAGGTCGAAAGCAGAAGGAGAGTGGATGTGTGCAGAGGCTACATGTTGGAGAGAGGGAAGCAAGAGAGCAAAACTGAGGAAGCCAGGCTCTTTATACAACCTACACTCTCAGGGACTAAGTCACTTCTGCAAGAGTGAGAACTCATTCACCCACGTTGTAGGGATCTATCCCTGAGGGATCTACCCACATAACCCATACCTCTCATTAGGCCCCACCCCCCCAATACTGCCATATTGGGCATTAACTTTCAATTCTGATCAATTTTTAAGCTTTCCAGAAACAAACAAAACCAAAGAAGACAGTATTATAGTACTATACCAAAGTTAAATTTCTGGTTTTGATTTATTGTACTATAATTACTCAAGATATCAACATGAAGAGTAGCTGAGTAAAGGGTATACAGAAACTCTACCATTTTTGCAACATATTTCCAAAGGTAAATATTGTCAAAAGTGAAATGGCAACTTGAAACAAAATTTTAAGTCATGATCAACTTGAAATTTTTCTTAAAAATTTCTATCTTTATGCATAGGTATGAAGAAACCACTCTATTTGTAAAATATTTTATTCAGCTAAATTTGCTATAAGATCAAAATGAAATATGTTCTATTGATTCAAAAAATAGTTTGAAATAAATGTAAATTCTGTTTGAGAACTGCTGCTTGTGGGAGCAGCACAGATTTAGTAAATAATGCATGTCCATTGTCACATGGCACTCACGTGGTGATGTTCTGCTTGGAAGCAAGCCACTATAGGGTCAGAGGGAGGAGAGAAAACAATATATTAAACACTTCTAACATGGGAAAGAAGAAAGTGAAGAAAAAGATAGTCTGAGATCTCTGCTATGAGAAATAGAATTTGCACACTTTACTGTCTAATTAGACAACTCTTTCAAATGACATTTTAAAATTATACTTTAAGTTCAGGGATACATGTGCAGAACATGCAGATTTGGTACGTAGGTATAAATGTGCCATGGTGGTTTGCTGCAACCGTCAACCTGTCATCTACATTAGATATTTCTCATTCAGGAACATAAATGACCTGGAGAAAGGTAATAATTCCTAGGTATCATATTTCAGAATTCCTAAATAGGCATTCTTTCATCTACCATGCATTATGGCAATAAACAGACTGCTTTTAGTATCATTCTCATCTGTAAAGTGAGGATAACAGTAATTTACTACATAGGGTTTGTATAAGGATCAAATGAGTTAATAAATGTAAAGCCATTAGTAGAGTACTTGGCACATAAAATGATGAATGTTTTCTAGTATAATTAACGTTAAATCAGTAGTAACTTCCAGGTGAACATTTATCTGATAAATTGTGTCTAAAACTCAGCTTCTATTAAAGGTTTTAGGACTCCTTAGATATAGAGTATTATGCATATTACACCCACACCCCCTTTTTTAATCTTTATTGGTCTTTAGCTGAATCTGTATTAAGATACTTGATTGATGTTCTCAGTCTGTTACATTTTGGCTGACTCTGTCTTGGGAACAATAAATACTTTTTGGCTTTTAATATAGTATATTCTTATAAATTCTTTGCTTTTCAGACTAGGACATATTTGACATTGGAAGTAAATGAGGCATGAATCCATTGGGCTTATATATTTCTGCCAATATTGAAATCTGCTTCTGATTTCTCAAAAGAAGAAAATAAATACCTCAAATGTCCTGAGTAATATATAAATCAGGTCATTTCCTCAAAAGGCCTTTCTTTTGGGAGAAAAATATCTTTATACTTTTGGTTGTCAAGAAAATAAAAAGTGTGGAGATTAACTTCATATGGGAATTTAGGATATGAATATCTTGATTAATTATTAAACCATGACTATAGTAAGCCTTTTTTATTAAAAAAAAGTACCCAAGATAATACCTGTACATATTTATTGCAAACATTCAACAAATGTTTCAATTGAATTTTCTGGCAAATACTGTCTTTACCTCTTCAGGTATCCACAGCCAGGCCTCTATAACCTTGGGTTCCACATTCATAGATTTAACCTACTGAAGACCAAAAATATTTTTAAAAAGGAAAAACAACAATACAACAACAACAAAAAAATACAGTATAGCAACCATTTACATAGCATTTACATTGTCTTAGATATTATAAGTAACCTAAAGATGATTTTAAGTGTTCAGAAGGATGTGCATTGGTTATATGCAAATACTATGCTATTTTCTAAAAGGTGCTTAAGCATCTCTAGATTTTGGAATACACAGGAGGCCCAGGAACCAATCGTCAGCGAATACTGAAGGATTAATGTAGTCTTTTTTTTTTTAAGGGAATATCCCAGATGGCCAACTAGACACAGCGAGAAGGAACATCTGTCACTGGGAAACTGGGACATCAGGAAGACTGGCACACTCTGAATAGACCTTTGGAGGCAAGACGTTGAGAATGGATGGTGAGAGGACACAGATGCTGGGTTGAAGGGGGGAGGAAGCTGGGAACCCTGTACAGGGCTACTGAGCACTGGGAAATGTTCCTAGTCCCCAGAAACTTCTGGGGAAAAAGTGAGTACAACAGGAAAGGAGTGACCCACTCTTACCATGAACCTCTGGCATCTTGGTAGTGGGAGACCCCATAACCCCCATGGATACTTAAGCTGACAGAGAACTGCTTAAAGAGGTGCTAGGGACAGGACTTCATCCTATGTATAGCCTAGAGAGTTTGGTGTGGGAACATATGCAGTTGAGCCTGGCCAGGGAGATGCATCCCCCAAGGCTCACCATGTTCCTGTAGGAGACATTAGCCTTGGGTTGGCTGTTGGACTCAGACAGAGCAGGGAGGTCTTGCCCATGAGATGAGGCAAGTTCTATCTGAACACAGTCATGTCTGCTTGCCTCTCGCAGGACCCCAGCCTGTTCATGCTCACTTGCCATGCAGCCTCATATGCTCAACCTGGGTGTGAAGTAGGGGCTCTCATCGTAGCTCCTTTACTGCCAGATCATGCCTGATGTTCAGAGAGCTCTAACAGGGTAGCCTCTGCTGACATGCACCAGTCCACCAGCACCCTCTCCCCATTGCAGCCTCCCCTGTGCCACTTTGCAGGCACACTCTTGCCCATGGCCAACCACCCATTGCTGTGCTGGCATGGGTGAATTCATAGACCTCACCTCCCTCTCCCCACCAGCATGTGTGTGTGCATGCACCCTGTCACACCACTACTGGCAGCAAAAGGAAACCCCTCGTGCTCCACCACTGATGTGTAGACACGGGGCCACACTGCCATTGTGAGCATGAATGTATGCATGGATGCCAGAAATCCTGCTTCCCCTTGTGCTGACACTGCCACTGATACAAACACACACATGGATGTGGGCCAGCATCCTAACTCCCCATGCCACCACTGCTGTTGCTGTGAATATGTGCATGGAGGTCAATAGCCTTACATTGGCCAGCACCCTGCCCCAGCTGCTGCCACCAGTGTGAGAGTGAGCACAGATACCAGCAACCCCATGCCTGCCACCATGCTGCCTCTCCATGCCGCTGATAGCACTGGCATGAATGCATACAGAAATGCAGCAGTCCTGTTCCTGCCTGTACTCCACCCCAGCCAACATGTATGCATCCTGCCATACTGCCACAGTTGCTATACTCACAAGCAAGCATCCTGCTGCCACTTCCCTGACAATACGCTTTGTCTGGCATCACCCATTGAAATGTTGTGGCTAGCAGACTGCGAACACTTCAGCCCCTCTAGTGCAGCAGTTTCCTAACCTTGAAAGGCCAGAGAACAAAGACAATGGCCTGGTACCAGTCCCCCAGAGTTCGTGCATGCAGCCCAGGAGTGCTGAGATGAGCCTTGGCACCCTAAAACTTCCAGAATTGAAGCCAGTCAACTGAATCCAACTTATACCAAAATCAAACCCTCCAGGGCATCAAAGAAGATAAAAGGAAAGGAAACTCATCCAAAAGATATCACCTTCAAAGACTGAAGAGGCATCAGTTGACACAGAAGAGAAAGAACCAGCACAAGAACTCTGGAAACTCAAAAAGCCAGAGTGTCTACTAACATCCAAATGACTACACAACTTCTTAGCCATGGTTCTTAACCAGGCAGAAATGACTAAAATTGCAGGAATAGTGTCCAGAGTGTGGATAGAAACAAAAATCACTGAGGTTCAGGAGAAACTCAAATCCTAATGCATGAAAATCTTCAGAATACATGAAAATGATACAGACAATGAAAAATGAAATGACCATCTTGAAAACAAACAAACAAACTGAACAGAGCTGAAAAACTCACTACAAGAATTTCATGATACAATCACAAGTATTAACAGCACAATTGTCCAAACTGAGGAAAGAATCTCGAGAGTTCAAAGAATGGTTCTTTGAAATAACTCAGACAATTATTTTAAAAAAGAATGAAGGATAAACACTCTGAGAAATATGGGATTATGAAGGGGAGACCAAATCTATGATTCATTGGTGTCCTTGAAAGAGAGTGAGGAACAACAAGCAACTTGAAAATATCTTGAGAATATCATCCATGAAAAACTACTCCAAACTTGCTAAAGAGGCCAACATTCAAATTCAGGAAATGCAGAGGACCCCTGCAAGACACTATGCAAGATGATCACGCCCAAGACACATAGTAATCAGATTTTCTAAGGTTAACATGAAAGAAAATATGTTAAAGACACCTAGAGAAAAGTGACGAATCACCTACAAATGAAAACCCCATCAGGCTAACAGTGGACCTTTCAACAGAACCCTACAAGCCACAGGAGATTAGAGGCCTATATTCAGCATTATTAAAGAAAACAAATTCCAAACAAAAATTTCATATCCAGTCAAACTAAGCTTTCATACCCAAAGGAAAAATAAGATCCATTTCAGACAAGCAAATGTAAGTGAATTTGTTACCTACCACCACACGAGATTTATAAGATGTCATCAAGGGAGTGCTAAATATAAAAAGGAAAGACTGTTACTGGCCACCACAAAATTCCTTATGTACATAGGCCATTGAAACTTTAAATCAATCACAGGATCAAGTCTGCATAATAACCAGCTAACAAGATGATGACAGAATCAAATCTGCACATATCAATATTAAATTTGAATTTAAACAGGGTAAATGACCAAATTAGAAGGCACACAGTGGTAAGTTGCATGAAGAAGCAAGACCCAATTGTATGCTTTCTTCAAGAGACACATCTCACATCCAATGACTTGCATTGGCACCAAGTAAAGAGATGGAGGAAAATCTACCAAGCAAATTTAAAAAAATAGGGGGTTGCTATTCTAATTTCAGACAAAAAGGATTTTAAAGCAACAATGATTTAAAAAGACAAGGGCATTACATAAGGGTAAAGGGTTCAATTCAACAAGTAGACTAAAACTTTCTTAAAAATATATGCCACTCAACACAGTAGCACCCAGGTTAATATAGTTAGTCCTTAGAGATCTATGAAGAGATTTAGATCATGACAAAATAATAAAGGTGGGAACTCTTCACTGAGAGTATTAGACAGATTGTTGGGGCAGAAAAACTTACAGAGATATTTGAGACTTGAACTCAACACTTAACCAAATGGACCTAACAGACATCTACAGAACTCTCAACCTCCAAACCAACAGAATATGCATTCTTCTCATCGACATATGGCACATATTCTAAAGTCAACCACAGAATCAGCTATAAAAAATTCTCAGCAAAGTCAAAAACAATAAAATCATGCCAACTACATTCTTGGATCACAGAGCAATACAAATAGAAGTCAATACTAAGAAAATCACTCAAAGCCATACAATTACATGGTAAATAAACAAAGAAAACCCCATAGATTCTGCCCCAAAGCTCCCAGATCTGATAAAGAACTTCAGCAAAATTTCAGCATACAAAATCAATTTACAAAATTAGTAGCATTCCTATACACCAATGTCAAAGCTGAGAGCCAAATCAGGAACACAATCCCATTCACAATAGCCACAAAAAATAATAATATACCTAGGAATGCAATTAATGAAGGAGGTTAAAAATCTTTATTACAAGAATTACAAAACACTGCTCAAAGAAATCGAAGCTGACAAAAACAAGTAATAAAACATTCCATACCCATGGATAGGAAGCATCAGTATTGTTAACATGGTCCTACTGCCAAAAGCAACTTACATATTCAATATTTCTAACTACTAATTATATCCTTCAGATAGTTGGATAAAACTATTTTAACATTCATATAGAACCAAAAAAAAAAAAAGAGAGAGAGAGCTCAAAGTACAAAGTCAATCCTATGCAAAAAGAACAAGCTAAAAGCATCATGTTACCTGGTTTCAAGCTATATTACAGGGTTACAGTAACCAAAACAGCATGGTACTGGTATAAAAAGAGATACATAGATCAACAGACCAGCATAGAGAACCCATAAATAAGACCACACAGCTACAACTAACTGATGTTTGACAAAACTGACAAAAATGAGCAATGGGGAAAGGATTCCCTGTTCAACAAATGGTGCTAGGATAACTGGCTAGCAATATGCAGAAGATTGAACCTGAACCTGTCCTTACACTACATACATAAATAAACTGAAGATGGATAAAAGTCTTAAAAATAAGTTCAACCATTGTGGAAGACAGTGTCGCGGTTCCTCAAGGACCTAGAAATAGAAATTCCATTTGACCCAGCAATCCCATTACTGGGTATATATCCAAAGGATTATAAATCGTTTTATTATGAGGACACATGCACACATATGTTCATTGAAGCACTGTTTACAATAGCAAAGACTTGGAACCAACCCAAATGCCCATTGATGATAGACTGGACAAGGAAACTGTGACACATATACACCATGGAATATTCTGCAGCCATCAGAAATGATGAGTTCGTGTCCTTTGTAGGGACATGGATGAACCTGGAAACTATCATTCTCAGCAAACTGACACAAGAACAGAAAATCAAACACTGCATGTTCTCACTCGTAGGCGGGTGTTGAACATAATCTACAACTATAAAAACTTTGGATGAAAACCTAGGAAATAACATTCTGGACATAGGCCCTGGCAAATATTTCATACAAAGATGCCTAAAGCAATCACAACAAAAGCAAAAATTGACAAATGGGACCTAAATAAATTAAAGAGCTTCTTCACAGCAAAAGTAACTATCAACAGAGTAAACAGACCACAGATAAGATGGAGAAAATATTTGCAAACTATGCATCTGACAAAGGCCTTATATCCAGAATTTTATAAGCAAGTCAAATAAATTAACAAGCAAAAAAAAAAAAAAAAAAAACAACCTTAGAAAAGGGCAAAGTACATAAAGTGACACTTCTCAAAAGAAGACACATACATGGACAACAAGCATATGAAAAAATGCTCAACATCACTAATCATTAGGGAAATGCAAATTAAATCCACAATTAGATACCATCTCACAACAGTCAGAATGGTTATTATGTAAAACAATACAGATGCTGCTGAGGTTGCAGAGAAAAGCACTTTAGGTGGGAATGTTAAATTAGTTCTTCCATTATGGAAAGTAGTTTGGTGATTTCTCAAAAAACTTAAGACAGAATTAACCATTCAACACAGCAATCCCTGTATTGGGTATATGCCCAAAGGAATAGAAATCATTTAACAATAAAGACATATGCATATGTATGTTCATTGCAGCACTATTCACAATAGCAGAGAAATGGAATCAACCTAAAATCTATTAATGGTAGACTGGAGAAAGAAAATGATGTACATATACATCATAAAATACTACACAACTCTAAAGAATAACCAGATTAAATCATTTACAGCCATACAGATGGCACTGAAGAAAGTAATACAGGAAGTGACACAGAAACAGAAACCAAATACTACATGTTCTCACTTTGAAGTGGGAGCTAAACATTGATTAAACATGGACATAATGAAGAGAAAAATAAACACCAGGGCCTACTTCAGCGTAGAGGGTGAGAGGAGGGCGAAGAATGCAAAAATTACCTATGGTGTACTATCCTTATTATCTAGGTGATGAAATAATGTGTATAAGAAATCTCCATGACTTGCAATTGTCTATATAACACCTGTAATCTTGAACCTAAAGTAAAAGTTATAAATCAATATAAAAAGTGGGGTGAGGAGACAGATTGCCAGTTTGAATCTTGCCCCCACGTTTTTGCACTCTTTTTCCCAGTTGAGAAATGGGCATCATGACAGTGCCAGTATTATAGTTTTGTTGTGAGGATTAAGTGAGTTAATACAGGTGTAGCTTACTTTATTGTGCTTCACCTTATTGCACTTCTCAGATATACATATTTACAAATTTAAAGTTTGTGGCAACCCTTCCCTGAGAAAGTCTTTCAGTGCCATTTTTCCTAAGTGAACTGTGCTCACTTCATGTCTCCATGTCATATTTTTTGTAATTCTTGTGATATTTCTAACCTTATTAGTATTATTGTATCTGATTATTATTATATGTATTAAGATGATCTGTGATGAGCGATCTTTGATGTTGCTATTATAATTGCCTTGAGAGCACAGCTAACTGCACCCAAAAATAATGGTGAACTTAATTGATGATTGCGGTGTGTGTTCTGTTTCATTGGCCAGGTGTTACCTTGTCTCTCTGCCTCTACTTTGGCCTCCCTATTCACTGGGACACAACAATATGCAAATTAGGCCAATTAATAACACTAAAATGGACTTAAAGTGTTGAACTCTTTCACTTTAAATCAAAAGTCCAAAATGTTTAAGCTTAGGAAAAAGGCATGCCAAAAGATAAGACAGGTCAAAAAGCTAGGGCTCTCTGCCAGTTAGCCAAATTGTGAATACAAAGGAAAAGTTCTTGAAGAAAAATCAAAAGTGTTACTCCAGGGAACACACCAATGATAAGAGGAATAAGCAGACTTATTTCTGATATGTAGAAAGTTTGAATGATCTGGATAGATCAAAGGAGCCACATCATTCCCTTAAACTGAGATCTAGGTCGGGGAGGAGAGTAAAGAAAAAAAATAAAAACAAAAACTGAACCCTAACCCAGAGGAAGGCCCTAACCCTCTTCAATTCAATGAAGACAGACAGGTGAGGAAGCAGCAGGTAAAAAGTTTGAATTTTGCAGAGGTTGTTTCGGTGAGATTTAAGGAATGAAGCCATCTTCATAACATAAAAGTGCAAGGTGAAGCATCAAGTTCTGAGGGAGAAGCTGCAGCAAGCTGCAGAAGATTGTGTTAAGTAATGAAGGTGCTACCCTAAATGACAGATGTTCATTGTAGACTAAATAGTCTTCTATTGGAAAAGAAGGTTTTTTTTTTTCCAATAGAAAAACTGCAGATGTGGTGAATATAGCAAGAGAACTAGATTAGAAGTGGAGACTGAAGGTGTACCTCACTTGCTGTGCTCTCATGATAAAACTTGAGCCGATGAGTTGGTTTTTATGGGATGAGCAAAGAAATTGGTTTCTTGAGGTGGAATTTACTCCTGGTGAAGATGCTGTGGGACATTGTTTGAAATGACCACAAAGGACTTAGAATGTTACAGAAACTTAGCTGATAAAGTGGTGGTAGAGTTTGAGAGGATTGACTCCGAGTGTGAAAGTTCTACTGTGGGTAAAATGCTATCAAACAGCATCACATGCTACAGAGAAACCTTTCATGAAAAGGAAGAGTCAATTAATGAGACAAATGTTACTGTTGTCTTATTAAAAATTTCCCCCAGGCACCTCAACCTTCAGCAACCACCATGCTATTCAATCAGCAGCCATCAACACTGAGACAGAAACATCTACCAAGGAAAACATTGCAATTTGCTGAAAGCTCAGATGATTATTAGTGATTTTTAGCAATAAAGTATTTTTAATTTTACATGTACAATTTTAGACAGAAGATAATCTCAATAAATATATTCACAATCCTAAAATATTTTCTTAAAAATTCCATCTGCAATGGATTTATTATCAGAGAAGAAGCTTTTAATTTGTGACTGATACAAATATATTTACTTTAGAAATTTCAAGGAGATTGTGATAGCCATTGATAGCCAATAACATTTCTTAATACTTTCAACTTTCATTTTGGATTTGAGGGTATTTGTACAGGTTTGTTATCTGAGTATATTGCATGGTGCTGAGGTTTCTGCCTCTCTCATGTATTGGGGCTTTACTCACTTTTATCAGCCAGGCATTGTTAGAGGAGCTGTTTGCCCATGAGATCATCCCCAGGATTTGGGGTGTCCTTCGTGACTCTAGTGTATTCCCATTTTCCTTCTTATATTAAAGCACACAGTGTTTATCTTAATGTACTCTCTTGGTATTTCCAAGTAACTGAGGCAAGCTAAAAGCTTCCAATCTGCCATCTTGGGAAGAAAACTAATAACATTTTAAATTATCTGTCATTTATTTCTCCATTAAAGCATTTAATCATTTTTAATATTTAGTTTAGATATATTTGTCATATAAAACATATAAAACAACTCAATGTGTTGTTTAAAGCCACAAACTTATATATACTAGATTATTTAACCATGACTTTCATTACACATATATAAAATATATAACACCATAACTTATATATAATAATTACATAAATTAAAATTTCACTATATTATTTTATGTATTTGTTACAAAATTTAGACTAGGGCCTTGATTTTACATTTACAATACTCATTAGGTATTGAGTGTGGAAGTTTTATTTTCCTCAGTTAGATATTCAGAATTACCACATTTATTTATTTATCACGGCATCTTTTAGCAAACTCAAGCTATGGGTCATGTAAAACAGGAAAAGTATTTTTAATGAAAAACACCATTACAAAACTTTACTTTATTAGCAATGTATTTCCTGATATTTCTTACATTTTAATTTCATACTTGTCTCTCCTATGTCTCAATTTTCATTTTATTTCCAATTATCCAACTATGGGGTCTATCAATCAAGATCAATTTTTGGTGGTGATTTGTATTGTACCTACAATACAAATAATTTGAAAAGTAATGCATTTTTGCTAAGTGAGGAATTTGCAGAAAGTTGAATAATTACAGCTACCACTAAACCAGTGGCATAAACAATGAAGGGAAATTCTTGTTTTTTTTTTCATTTGTCGGGGAATGCAGTATACTCTGAAATCAATTGATATGGGAAAATAGAGCAGATATGGTTTTATTTTATTCTTGTCTCTTCCATAAATCCCAACCCTAGCTTTCCTCCAGGGTTAAAGATACACAGGGAGGATGATTTGTGATAGTTAAAGAGAAGATGAAAGAAATGATTCTATGAATAGGTTAACTTAGACTCAACCTCAGAAATATAGCTATGTACTCAAGATAAAAGTAGAATTTTTTTCTATTCTTCATATTCCTTACTTATCTATTATCTCCTTAAGCACTAAGTCCAGATGGTGTGTGTCCTGTAATGATTTTGTTTACAGTACATAAATTTAGTTTGCTACAAATGTTTTTTCATACTAGATTATATATTCAAATTGCTATGATGCTCTTTCTTGAGATAAATGTGTTCCAGTAAAGCATACATTTTACATTTCAAAACTGATTTTAGAGAATTTTGAGAGTCTTGCAATTTATATGACACTGCATTCATCAGGATTCCTGGGTAATTCAAATTGCTGGGTTAACATAACTAGCATGTAATACATTGTTCTTTGAAGAATATTCCTGTGTATTTATTGTTTTATCAGATCCTCATAACTGCCCTATGGAAAATAAAAATTTTAGTATCTAAATTTTATAAATGAGGAAATTGATGCTTGGTGAGTATAAATTATATGAAGCAGGATTAAAACTAGAAATTTTATATACTCATATTACTTCACCTGAATGACCAGAGTTCACTGTAATTCCCTAGATCACTGACTAGTTTATGTATAATGTGTCACATTTCCAAGGAATTTCACAGGCTCTTGCATTATTTTCTGCAATTTCTGCAACAAATCTATTGTAATAAGCAGTATTTTCATCATTTTCCGTATTGCTGAAAATAATACTGCCATCCACTTGCAAGATATTAGATAATGTTAAGTAAGTTTGCTTTGAAATACTTTATAATAAAAGAATTAAAAACACAAATTTGAAGTTGAGTTCTAATGTGGTCATAACAGTGAATTTAGGAATGAGTATATACATGATGGAAACAAGTATTTGAGGGTGGTCAAATGAAGACTACATATTAATTTACTTTGTTTCCCTTGCTTTAATTCCCATAAACTGTACTGTGGCTTTTTCTATACATGGCATTCTTTGGCCTGGCTGTACTTAGAAAACATCATTGCATGACCCTCTTTATTCTCCATTGAATAGACTTTTCATCTAGCTGTCTTAAAACAAGAGAGTATCAGATTTAAAAAATTCACATGATATTCACAAGATTGCTAGAGATTCCTACTATACTCTTCACCTCCCCACTAACCTTCCACTGGTCATTATTATCTTGTTCCCATTATTTTATGGGTAATGAACTTTAACCATATGTAACAGCAACCCACTCTTTGGCTCTTAGTTTTGATCATTCAGATTTACTATCAAGACTTTACAAGAATATCTAATGGAACAAAAAATAATGACTTATTTCTAAAGGTTTTCTTTTTGGAAGTTACAAGAAAGAATTTGATATGGTTTGGCTGCATCCCCACCCAAATCTCTTAAATTGTAGCTCTGGTATTTTCCATGTGTTGTGGGAAGGACCTGGTGGGAGATAACTGAATCCTGGGGCAGTTTCTCCGATACTTTTCTCATGGTAGTGAATAAGTCTCATGAGATCTGATGGCTTTATAAGGGCCCATTTCACTTGGCTCTCATTCTCTCTTGCCTGCAGCCATGCAAGATGTGCCTTTCACCTTCTGTGATGATTGTAAGGCCTCCCCAGCCACGTGGAACTGTGAGTCCATTGAATCTCTTTTTCCTTATAAATTACCCAGCCTCAGGTATGTCTTTGTCAGCACTGTGAAAAAGAAACTGATACAGAATTAAAAGGAAAAGAAAAGTAAAATTATAGCAATTTACTACTCCAAAGTTATCTCAAATTGATTACATATTTAATATTTTATTTGGTTTTACTAAAATTAAATGAAGTATAAATGTGTACATTAAAATTTCAAAATTAAGGTATGGAGTTGTCTATGCTATCAGTAAATTAATAATTGCTTCTGTGTGAAGTAATATACACATCTCCTTAGAGTTAAAAAAAAAGAGTCCTAATTATCATCTTAATAAATAATTCACTAGCTTGTTCAATAAAGTAGTTCTGGTGAACTCCTGTTATCTGAAAGAATAGAAAAAAACTATTTCATTTATAAGTTTGAATAATAAGAAAATTATAATATTACTCTGAAGTTTTAAATGTTTTAACCAATAACTGATGTAAATCCTTATTCTGGGATACTATTACTAGGCCAGTTCAACAGTTTTCCTTTTATTAAATAAGTATATAATCAATTTCAATTAAAAATACTATTCAGAGCTTTGATAAAACAAAATATTAGCTTTTACTGAATCACTTACTGTCCAACAATGGTTACACTGTAAATGACATCAAAAATGCCATGAAAGCAGATTCTCCAAGTCTTTTCAGGAGCAACAGCCATTGCATTTATAAATAGTGTAGAAAGGCTGGATTGCTTTTGATTATTTTTTAAAATTTGGTTGTTCAAAGCAATTTCATTGAATTTCTCTTAGCCGTTTGGATACATTAAAATTAAAGTATTGGTGTCTTCTTTTATTTGTGACAAATTTGTTTCAGACATAGTATACGGAAAAGTCGTTTCTATTATGCTTAGTTTTTTTGTCCTACTTTGAAAGTAAATTCTTTCTCTTCTTTTTAAACCTCTTCTGCATTTTATTTTCTTTGTTTTTATAAATTAGGAATGATAATGTATCGTAAAGAAGTGTCAAGACAATAAGTGTGCATCTACTGTGTTTTCTGAAAATCTACTCTGAACCTCTTCCCCACCCCCACTTCTAAATTTGTTCCATATACAAAAGGATAAATGAGTGCAGTGTTCTACCTTTGATTCCAAATTTTCATTCAGGTCAATTATTATTATTAAAATATTTTTCCTGGCAATAATCTTCACTTTTATTTAATAGACTTGGTCTCAGATTTGTGTGATTCTACCTTCTTTGAGCTTTAGTCTCTCCATTTGAATAAAATTAACTACAAAAATTCCTCTCATCTACCAGTTGAAAACTTTACAAGTAATAATGAGAGAGGGAAACAATGTTCCAAATGAATACCAAGAAAATCTCTATGTAGTTTAGTCATAAAAAAAATCATTAAAGAGTAAAAAATATTTGCTGCTTCTTTTTGTTAACATCAAAATCAAGTACAGGTTTGCCTTACCAGTGCAAGAGATATGCAGTAATAAACTCTGCTTTCAAGAAAATATAACGATATCTTAATTGTTTTATATATATCGTTAAGAACATTTGCAGCATATTCATTAGAAGTCAGAAAACAACTGTTCTAATTTATTGGAATAATAGAAATATTTATTCAAACTAATAAGAAAAATTTCAACACTTTAGTGGAATATCATCACATTTTTAATATTTGAGAACAAAATAATTGCTTTGGTTACATATTAATATTTTACTTCTTATAGCAATTAAGTAAAAATCAGAAAAGCTCTAAATACTGTGACATATTCTGATATAAATAATTACACTCAGATAATTCTACCTGATATCTTTTAGCTAGAAAAGTAGAGCAAAGATTCAGTTTAACATGGTGTATAATGATGCATAGGATTGTTTTCAAGAAAATTTTGATAAACATACCAGACTAAGACCTCCATAAGAACAAGGACAATGTTTCATTCATTTTTAAAAATTTCTCGGAGCACTAGAACTGAGATTGCTAATGGTGTCCACAGTAAATACTAGCTATAGTTATCTTCAAAATGGAACTAATAGTAGCCTTTATGTTAGGACTACGTGTAATAAATGAGATAATGTATATAAAATGCCTATCACAATCACTAAATCTTAGTAAACATTCAATGAATGTTAGATAGTAATGAAAATAATAACTGTATTAAATACTATAATAAACTATTTTATCAAGTGTTTTAGGGAAGTAAAACATTAATTAATGTATACTCTTTATATAAAAAGATGTTAATTATCCAAATATTTTAAAACCTAATATATCTTGCCAGAAGCTTTTATTCTGTTTCACCAAGATACAAACAGAATGCTATTGAGTGAAAGAAAAATGCTAGTATTCATATTGTTAAATACTTGGATTTGATCTTGATTGATAAAATTGGATTGTTATGTTAAATCGTAATATGCTTAAGGCTGATTTTTTGGTCCCTAACAATACTACACAGCACCTACAGAGTAAAAATTGTCACTGAAATAGATTAATTTTTAGACATTCATCCATATATATTGTGCATGTTTTTATTACTATTGCTATCAACAATCAACATTTTCAATAGTTTTAATTTTCAATAAATTAAACCTACTTGAAATATATTTTAGATATATTTGTGGAATATAACTGTAACTGTGATAAAGGAATTTACTACTCTGTGTTACTGATAAGTATAAAAACAGGCAAAATTTTAAATGGGCCATTCAAACTTATCAGCATGAGTGCAGTATGTAGCAGAGCAAGGTAGTTAAGAACAAAAGCTTCAGCTGTAGGTAGACATGGGCGAGAGTACTGCATTTTGTCTGTACCCACCATTTCTCAGTTTCCTCATTGATAAAGTGTGAAAAATAATTTCATCTTCATTAAATAGAGTAATTCATTACATTGCTTACCCTGGTACTTGATACATAGTAAAAATACAGTGTTCGTCATTATTATTTGAAGAAAATCTCAGATCTCATGATATGCTTGTAATGTATTACTAGTGTCGCATTTCTGTCAATATTGATTAACTTTAAAACATTGTGATAAAATCTTGATTTTAATTATTCATTCCTGCATTCATCTTAACTTTGGTCACTTGAATAGTTTTGTGTTTTCTTATCTGATTTTGAAAAGTAGATTTTGTGTTGAATATAATTTTATTCCAACACATCATAGATGTATTACTCATTCAGTGAGAATCTGGGAAAAATACCTAGTATAACTGTACTAGCTAAATCGTGTAGATAACTATGTTTTGTCTTTTTAAATAATCAATTTGGCTTTTAGGGACATCAATAATTGAGGTTTCAAAACTTCAGCCTAGATTTCAGAGAGTGTATGGAAACACCTGGATGTCCAGGCAGAGGTGTGCTGCAGGGGCAGAGTTCTCATGGAGAATCTCTGCTAGGGCAGAGTGGAATGAAAATGTGGGGTCAGAGTCCCCACACAGACTCCCCACTGGGTCACTGCCTAGTGGAACTGTGAGAAAAGGGCCACTGTTTTCCAGACCCCAGAATGGTAGATTCATTGACAGCTTGCACTGTGCACCTGAAAAAGCTACAGTCACTCAATGCCAAGCTGTGAAGGCAGCCAGGAGGGAAGCTGTACCCTGCAAAGTCATGGGGTGGAGTTGCTCAAGGCAGATTAATATTATTAGGCTCTGTTTCCCCACCCAAACCTCACCTTGAATTGTAGTTCCCATAATCCTCACGGGAGGGACCCAGTAAGAAGTAATTTAATCATGGAGGTGGTTACCCTTATGCTGTTCTCATGATGATGAGTGAGTTCTCACAATATCTGACAGTTTTATAAGGGGCTTTTCCTCCTTTTGTTCAGCACTTCTCTCTCCTGCCACCTTGTGAAGAAGAATGTGTTTGCTTCCCCTTCTACCATGATTGTTAAGTTTCCTGAGGCCTCCCAGCCATGTGGAACTGTGAGTCAATTGAGCCTCTTTCCTTTATAAATTACTGAGTCTGGGGTAGTTCTTTATAGCAATGTGAGAACAAACTAATACACCTTCTGTTTCAAGATAATAAGAGGCATTGTTTTCCTTTTAAATGGCTTCTATTGAAATTTTTGTAGTTGTCTATTAGTTTTAAAGGTCAGCAATAAGACCAGGCCTAAGTCTCAGATAATGTTTACGGTTTTCTCAAATGACTTAAAAATGGACTAAAGTATCTAGAAATAGAAATACCATTTGATCCAGCAATCCCATTACTGGGTATATACCCAAAGGATTAAAAATTGATCTATTATAAAGACACATGCACACGTATGTTCATTGCGGCACTGTTTACAATAGCAAAGAGGTGGAACCAACCCCAAAAGCCCATCAAAGATAGACTAGATAAAGAAAATGTGGCACATGTATACCATGGAATACTATGCAGCCATAAAAGAAGATGAGTTCATGTCCTTTTCAGGGACATGGATGATTCTGGAAACCATCATTCTCAGCAAACTGACACAAGAACAGACAACCAAACACTGAATGTTCTCACTCATAAGCGGGTGTTGAACAATGAGAACACATGGACACAGGGAGGGGAGCATCACACACTGGAGTCTGTTGGGGGATGGGGGGCTAGCAGAGGGATAGCAGCGGGTGGGGAGATTGGGGAGGGATAACATTGGGAGAAATACCTAATGTAGGTGATGGGAGGATGGAGGCAGCAAACCACCATGGCATGTGTATACCTATGTAACAATCCTGCAAGATCTGCACATGTACCCCAGAACTTAAAGTAGAATAAAAAATTAAAATTAAAAAAATGGACTAAAGTGTTTTCATTCAACAGTAGTAAACCTTACAGAGATTACTAGATTATTCTTTAGTGGATCTTATCTACTTCCTAAGTATGCACAGTAAAATATGTCATAAATGGAGTAAGAAAGTTTTTACTTTAAGAGAAACCGGGGGACCAAGGCATTAGAATGTATCTCTTGGGTATACATTCTAATGGGTATTTAAGTTGCTAGACAGAGGTTTTTCAAGAGGAGTTATTGTTAAAGGTTTCAGACCAATAACTACTAATTTTTGCCATTATATTGCTACCCTTAGTCCCAATACACTTCATTATTTTAAATACTTTGATTATACCCTTTTCAAGTTATTTGGTGTAGTTATTTAAAGTTATTGTATATGGGGAGGGGAAGGAGAGAGAGAGGTACACATGATTCTCACTGGCCTTATTGGATGTTACATATATTATTTCAAAGCCTATATACTCTGGTTTAGGATTTTATTACTCCTTTTCAGGAATTCTTTTGGAGCAAAAGTAAATAAACATATAAGCTACTGTCTCCTTTGTATTATTCCTAGTCAACTTGGTACAGTTTGCATAATTGTAATCCAATCAAGTGTCAATTAAGAAATACCTCAGAAGGATTGTTAACATTAGTTAGTCTCCAGTAGCTGACTGCTGCTGCATCTGCAGAATCTACTGAAAATAGGGTTTTTAATAGACTTATAACTCATTCATTAGTAAGAATGCTACTTATTTAGACTGTCAGCAATTACACAAATTTTAAAGTAAGATTTAAGCCAGTGATCACTTGTAGTTGAAATGCACAAGTGAGAAGTTTTTATTGTGAGTTCAGCTCAGAATATTTTGATAATATTTCTGGTTTCTGCACACTTCCTAGAAGAGGCTCACAAATTTGGTTCTGAGAATTTTAATAGCCAAAATGGAGAAAGAAATGTTTAAAAACACATTTATTTGTTTATTTAAAAAAATATTCATTGAACTCTGTTAAGATGCTCCTTTAAAAGTCTCAGTATACATAAAAATAAAAGCAAACTCATTTTTCAGGAGATGCATAACTCTTCCTGGGACTAAAGCCAGAGCGAAACTTCTTTTGTGGGCCATCATAAAGAGAATACTGTGTATGGCTCATTGTCCTGGGTTTGGCATTGTTTCCAAATGTCACAGTTAAGAATATTTCATAGCCCTAAATCCTGGGCATGTTTTTCTGTATTTCAGGTGTAGGTTTTTAAGGTTTAAATTTATAATAGACACCTGTTTCATTAAAATTGAAACTTTGATTTGTGTAATGTCATAAGCATCATACTCAACAACATTTTCATAGTAAATAGAATAATGAATTTTAGAGGACAGTTTCTTATAATGTCCTTCACTGTAGGTTGATAACCTAATGCCAAATACCAGTATAGGGAAAGCAGTTTTGGGGAAATAAAATGATTTGGCCCCATCATACAACTCTCTGGTTGACTGGCTTCCTCTGATGATAGATTTTAATGTTTAGTAAGTCTCTTCTATAACATAAGTATAATATTCAAAAAAACACCATATCTTTCAAAATTTCATAAGAAAAACCAGAGAACTCATGAGAAAAATGAGGTTGGGGCACAATATTCAAACACTTTGACAGTGACACATGACACCTTACACTAAAATTAACTCCAGATGGATTAAAGACTTAAACATAAGACCTAACACCATAAAAACCCTAGAGGAAAATCTAGGCAAAACCATTCAGGACATAGGTGTAGGCAAGGACTTCATGACCAAAACACCAAAAGCAGTGGCAACAAAAGCCAAAATAGACAAATGGGACCTAATCAAACTCCCATAGCTTCTGCACAGCAAAAGAAACAGTCATTAGAGTGAATCAGCAACCAACAGAATGGGAAAAAATTTTTGCAGTCTACCCATCTGACAAAGGGCTGATAACCAGAATCTACAAAGAACTGAAACAGATTTACAAGAAAAAACAAACAAGCCCATTCAAAAGTGGGAAAAGGATATGAACAGACACTTTACAAAAGAAGACATACATGAAGCCAACAAACATATGAAAAAATGCTCATCGTCACTGGTCATTAGAGAAATGCAAATCAAAACTACATTGAGATACCATCTCACGTCAGTTAGAATGGCAATCATTAAAAAATCTGGAGACAACAGATGCTGGAGAGGATGTGGAGAAATAGGAACGCTTTTACACTGTTGGTGGGAGTGTAAATTAGTTCAACCATTGTGGAAGACGGTGTGGCGATTCCTCAAGGACCTAGAAATAGAAATTCCATTGATCCAGCAATCCCATTACTGGGTATATATCCAAAAGACTATAAATCGTTCTACTATAAGGACACATGCACACGAATGTTCATTGCAGCACAGTTTACAATAGCAAAGACCTGGAACCAACCCAAATGCCCATCGATGATAGACTGGACAGGGAAAATGTGGCACATATACACCATGGAATATTATGCAGCCATCAAAAACGATGAGTTCGTGTCCTTTGTAGGGACATGGATGAACCTGGAAACCATCATTCTCAGCAAACTGACACAAGAACAGAAAACCAAACACCATATGTTATCACTCATAGGCTGGTGTTGAACAATGCGAACACATGGACACAGGGAGGGGAGTATCACACACTGGGGTCTGTCAGGGGGAAAAAGGGGAGGGATAGTGGGGGGTGGGGAGTTGGGGGAGGGATAGCATGGGGAGAAATGCCAGATATAGGTGATGGGGGAGGAAGGCAGCAAATCACACTGCCATGTGTGTACCTATGCAACAATCTTCCATGTTCTTCACATATACCCCCAAACCTAAAATGCAATAAAAAATAATAATAATAAATAAATAATAGAAATCTAATATACATGGTAGCACAATTTTCCATAAATGCTATAATATAAATATATATATATATATATATATATATAACCTTGTGAAAGTAGGTTTCAGAAGGATTGCAGCTTGTGAGTTATTGTGAGGTCGTGTGGGTGATTATCTGAAAGCAAATGCAAAGTTGTAGCACTAGATGTGGATAGGTATATGTATTAGTTTGTTCTCAGGGTGCTAATAAAGGCATACCTGAGACTGACTAATTATAAAGGAAAGAGGTTTAATGAACTCACAGTTCCACATGGCTGGGGAGGCCTCAAAATCATGGTGGAAGGCAAGGAGGGGGCAAGACACATCTTACATGGTGGCAGGCAAGAGAGAGCTTGTTCAGGGGGAACTCCCATTTATAAAACCAGCAGATCTTGTGAAACTTATTCACTACCATGAGAATAGTATGGGGGAAATTGCCCCATGATTCAATTATCTCCACCTGGCCCCACCCTTGACACATGAGGATTATTACAATTCAAGGTGAAATTTGTGTGGGGACACAGCCAAATCATATCAGTATGGCTCATTGTCCTGTGTTTGGCATTGTTTCCAAATGCCACAGTTAAAAATCTTTCACAGCCCTAAATCCTGGGCATGTTTCTGCATTTCAGGTGTAGGTTTTTAAGTTTAAATTTATAATAGACACCTATTTCATCAAAATTGAAAATGTGATTTGATGTAGACTTCTTCTTCAAGTAAGTTTTGAATCATTGCTGGGAATTATGTTGTGGATGTCTCATGTGCACCCATTGCTTATCTGCACAGCTGACAGCTTTGAGAATTGTAGAGATGTTTGACAACACTAAAATAGCCACCACTAGGCCTCATTTCCCAAGACAAAAGAAGTCACTTCTGCAGGATTCAGCAAATTCTGGTTAAGAATGTTATGTATAGTCTTTTCTTTTTATGAGAAAATTGTTCTCAATAATTTTCACTGTTTGGACTAGAATTTATATGCCCAATAATCTTTTCACTTCCTTAATTTATTTAGGCCTTGTTGTTATTGACTTTGCAGCAATACTTAAGTGGCTCTCCGACCTGTGTACAGTTTTCTTATACCAACAACCAATTCTCTGATTCTCTCACAACCAACTGGATGCCCAACAATTCAATTTAATTTCGATTTTATCTACCTGAATTTAGCATCATAGCCCACAAATTAAAGGGTTTGGTTCCTCAAACTGCTTTCATTTCAGATGCCAGCTGCAATTCCTGGGGGCCACCTGTACTTTTGACTGACTGGCTATAATTCAGGGGTTCCTATAACATCCTTCTCAGGTTTGACAATTTGCTAGAACAACTCACAGAAGTCAGGAAAGCACTTGACTTACATTTACTATTTTATTTTAAAGAGTAAAACTCAGGAACAGCAAAACAGAAGAGATGCACAGGGCAAGGTATTGGAGGAGGGGATGGTGTGCCACTACCATGCCCTGTTCAGGCATGCCACCCTTCACAGCACTGTGAACTGTTCACCAACCCAGAGGAAGCTCCCTGAATTACATGGTTCAAGATGTTTCACAGGGTCAGGTCTCCAGCCTCCTGCTTACCTCCCCAGAGGCCAATGGGTAGAGTAAATTTCCATGTCTCGAATTACACAGTCATTCTGGTGACCTGCCTCATCCTGAGGCTATCTAGGAGCCCCACACTAAATCAATTCATTAGCATAAACTTATGTGTTTTGATATGACACTGCTGTTTCCCCGGGAGATTTCATAGGTTTTAGGAGCCCTGTGCCAGGAAGCAAAAACAAAGACCAAATAGATTGTTATTATACTACAGAGTCATAGTCATTTCTTTTTTTTTTTTTTTTACCTATTATCTCTGCTGGGAAACAGAGTGGATTTCTGTCTGCTGCTTGGGAAACATCATGTTCTCTCATTTTGAAGCACTTTATTATTTCAAGCTTTTCCTCAGTACTTAAATTTTTTCTTTTCATGCACTATTAGGCATTTTTGAACCAAAATATTTATATGTGTTTTGGATGTTGACTTTTTATTTAGTATAAAAATGTCTTCAAATAGAAAAGAGTAGTAAAACATAAACTTGTAGGATAGCATACATAATAAACTGAGGTTGCTGGTAAATAGTTTTGGGGTGTGTGTGTGTTTGTATTCTTATACTGGGTGCAGTTTTCTGTGTTTACCTTGAGATTTTTCGGAGCATAATAAAATGTGAAATACTCTTTATGTTCTAATCATTCCCTAGTATATCAATTGTGTTGGAATAAATTCATGTTTTCAAAAATATTTTAGCAGAATTGACTGCACCTTGAGGAATAGATGAGCAGCATATTCTTCAGGAAATGCTACCTAAATAATGGTTATATTTCTCATATATATATTTATAATGTTGAGACATAGAGTTTAAGACGATCCTCCCTAATAAGTAACTGGAGTGAAGTTATTCTATACTACTGTTTGCATGAAGTACTACTTACCTTCGCTGAGAACTCAGCACCCTATCTTCTTTACTTGCCAAAGCATTAGCTATAGGATGAACCTTTAGGAAAAAAAAAAAAAAATTGGAAGATACTGACTTCGGACACTACTGCTGCCCCTTACATATTCTAAAATTTAATATAGCTTATAATGTATTTTCAAATATATGTCAATATTTACAATGTTTTTACAAAGCCCAGGAGAACAAACCATTACCCAGTTAATCAATCAACAGATATCTGAGCCCAAGAAGCTGATATATTAGTTTCTGTTTTTTATTTCCTTGAGTTCTATTTACTTGCCACCACTACATCATTACATCATATTTTAATGAGCATCTTTTTTAAACCAACATTGTAAGTTGCCTCTTAATTTATTAAGTGAAACTTAACTCTAGGACTCTTTATGTGAAAAACCCTGTGAAATTTTTACCTTGGAAGAAAGCACAAAGTTATGGTTATATAATACTTTATCAGCTAGTCTCCCATAGGAGAAAATACTTGGAGAAGGTCCCCTGCTTTATGGCATTATCCCATCGATGATAGACTGGACAGGGGAAAATGTGGCACATATACACCATGGAATATTATGCAGCCATCAAAAACGATGAGTTCGTGTCCTTTGTAGGGACATGGATGAACCTGGAAACCATCATTCTCAGCAAACTGACACAAGAACAGAAAATCAAACACCACATGTTCTCACTCATAGACGGGTGTTGAACAATGGGAACACATGGACACAGGGAGGGGGAGTATCACACACTGGGGTCTGTCGGGGGGAAAAAGGGGAGGGATAGTGGGGGGGTGGGGGGAGTTGGGGAGGGATAGCATGGGGGGAGAAATGCCAGATATAGGTGATGGGGGAGGAAGGCAGCAAATCACACTGCCATGTGTGTACCTATGCAACAATCTTCCATGTTCTTCACATGTACCCCCAAACCTAAAATGCAATAAAAAAAAAAAAATGAACAGCATAATTAGCGAGAGATATGTGAAAAACTGAGTGACTGATTTGAATATTAGGCTCAAAAGATAACCTTTCTTGTCATTTTCACCAGTTAGCATGACACTTAAATGTGAAAGTTTTCTGTTTACCAAAGCATTTGAAATTAGTAAGCCATCCTTGGGGTATGGGAATGCAACATCTGGTTCTACCTAGTAGGAAAGAACTATAATAATAGAAAAATTCCTATATAAAACAATTTGCACTAAAAAGACAAATATCATTTGAAAAGAAAAAAAAGTTACAACTGTTCGAAATGCTGACTCAGAAAAATGATGATTTTCTCAAAGAGTGTCGTAATATGAATCAGAAAATAAGATTGTGTTCTCCACTTATTTCTAGGTGGAAGGAAAAAATACTGTTTCAAATGTTTCAAAATGTTGATGGAAAGAGGGGGTGCACTTGTAAAATGTGAATTATAAAGATCAGTTGGAGATAGGGGAAATTACCTAAGTCTAGAATCTTTCATCTTATTCCTTGTAGAAAGTAGGAAAATACTGTTTTTATCTTAAAGCAGAGAAAAATAAGTGGATTGACAAACAAAAACGTACTATTTTAAGGATGCATGTTTCCTTGAGTGAGAGCACTCCTAAGGAAGAATATTTACAGAAGGGAATTAAAATATATGTATTATCTATTATAACTTTGAAGGATGACAGCTAATATGTTAATGTGTTTAATTATATATTTTTAAATGCTTGAATGACATATTTATGTAGTACATTTTAAAAGAAAAACAACTATAGTTTGTAGTGTGCTGGATATTCTTAAGGCAATTTTGCCTTGAAATCCAGACCTTATTGAATCATAATATTCTTTTTTATCCAGTAAATGTTGTTGAAGCACTGCTATGTATTAGGGAAACTTCTAGGTTCTGAGATTGTAAATAAAAATAAGATATACCTTCACACTTTGGGAATATTGCCATACAGCAAGAAGTTCTACAGATGCTATAACACATCCTAGTATTACTGAACAAATACAAACTATATATCTCTTAAGTAGTGTGAATGTGAAGGGACAATGTAGCAGATTTCTTAGAATCATCATTAGCATATTGCCTAATTAAATCACAGACGTTTTAAATAAAATCATTCTTGATTTAGAAATAGGTGTTATATTAGCACTACATTCTATACGCTATAAACAGAAACTGGAATAGAATAAAGCTTCTTGAATGATACATCATATAGGAATTTAAGGAATGTCCCATTATCCATAAATTTTCTAAAGATACTCTCATCTACTCAAAATTAAGGCCCTCTTATTTTTTTTTATACGTGAATTCATTCACTGATATGTTGATTCATTCATCAAGAAATGCCTCAGTCTTAGGCATAAAAAAGAAAACATATTCCTTGTTTGTAGAAAGCTCAATTTCTTAACTTGTTCTAGCCTACTCTACTCTCATTTCTAAAATGGCAACATCTCCGAGAGATTTCTCAGTAGTAGTATTGCATTAGTCTGTTCTCACACTGCTATAAAGAACTGCCTGAGACTTGGTAATTTATAAAGCAAAGAGATTTAATTGATTCACAGTTCCACAAGTCTTGGGAGGCCTCAGGAAACTTACAATTATGCTGGAAGGGGAAGCAAACACATCTTTCTTCACATGGTGGCAGGAGAGAGAAATGAGTGCCCAGGGAAGGGGTTGAGCCCCTGATTAAACCATCAGATCTTGTGAAAACTCACTCACTATCATGAGAACAGGATAGGGCAAACCGACCCCATGATTCAGTTATCTCCATTTGGTCCCTCCCAGGACATCTGGGGATTATGGGAACTACAATTCAAGATGAGATTTTGGTGGGGACACAGCCAAACCATATCAAGTATATAATCAGGCAGCCGAGGCCGAAGATTTGAGGCAAGTAAAAAAGTCAGACTGGGCTGGGTGCAGTGGCTCACGCCTGTAATCCCGGCACTTTGGGAGGCTGAGGCGGGCAGATCACCTGAGGCTGGGGGATGAAGACCAGCCTGACCAACATGGAGAAACCCCCTCTTTACTAAAAATACTAAATTAGCCGTGCATGGTGGCGGGCACCTGTAATCCCAGCTACTAGGGAAGCTGGGGCAGGAGAATCGCTTGAACCCGGGGAGTGGAGGTTGCGGTGAGCCGAGATCGCGCCATTGCATGGCAGCCTGGGAAACGAGAGGGAAACTGTCTCAAAAAAAAAAAAAGTCGAATTGGAAGAAAGGGATAGGCTATAAGAGCCAGACCCCTTTTCATAGCCCACTGACAACGGTAGGTAAGTATTTTACAGTGGTAACAGAAAAGAACGACTGGCCTAGATATTCACCTTAATCTCCAAATCCTTTCTTTAAAATGAAGCTTATTTAATTAATTTATTTAACAGACACTTAAATAGCACTTAGCATATCTAATATTCCAGGTACTATTGAAACTCTTCAAGATTGCAAAAAATTTTAAGTGGGCCCTGAATAGAAGACAATATATGATTTTACAGGCTGGTGGAATTTAATCTTCTGGTGAAAAATCATAACATTAATAATAATTGCTAACTCTACCTTCCTGGGACTTCATATACATTTCTCTTAATATAAATTGCAAACACACACATATATATATATAAACCCTGTATATTGCCATCCCTGTTTTATGGTTGTGTAAAATAGAGGTTAAATGTCCAGGGTAACAAAGTAACTGTTAGAGCCCAGATTCAAGTCCACATCTGTTTGACTTCAAAGCTTGAGATTATACTCATCACCATCACAATGTAATGGGTTGCATGTGAATTTGGATGCATAGTTAAGGATGTTTTACAGAATCATCTTCACAGCTTATCAGATTTTCTTTCATTATATTACTATTGATTCATTTAAAGGGAACTCTCTTAAAGTTACTCTTAAACATTCAAAAAACCAGAAACCTAGTAGCACAATGAAGAAGTTTTCATAGTAAATTTTTAGCCATGCATATTGAAACCTGCAAGAGTAGTGAGCAAAATTGCTAAAGAAGGTAACTTTGTTAGAGAGAGCAGGAAAGTTGAAAGGAGCTGCTAACTTGATAGACTTAACGGTTTACCTATCTATATCTGTCTACCTGACACCAATTGCCAAATATAATTGTTCAGACTTGTATATTGAGTCTTGAAATATTTGCACCATCAATTAGCGGCACGTATACCTCTTGCCTTTAAGATTTAGATTAAAGTAACTAATAAGTGTATGATAGAGTAATCTACTTTAACACAAGAGTGTTTTGGCACACTGGATTTTGTTCACCAGAGGCTAGAATAGCGTAAGTGATATCTCGGAAAACAATCCTCAAAATGTTTCTCTTTAGGACTTAATTGGTGTCTAACACAGATATCTTTCTTTTTCTCAAGTATTTTAAGTCTTTCCCTCCAGATGAGAGATTCCTCTCTGTTAAAAAATATATATATATGAATTTCTAAAATTTCTTTCCATGTACTGTTGTTTTAGCTATTTTTCCATATTAGCTTACAGCAGTGGCTAGATCATCTCTTCTTTCTTAACCTTGGGAAAATCAACCCTGATATACAGTTGACCTTTGAACAATATGGATTTGACCTGTGCAGATCCACTTAAATACAGATTTTTTTTCAATAAATACATTGGAATATATTTTGGAGATTTGCAACGATTTGAAAAAAAATCACAGACAAGCCACATATCTTAGACATACAGAAAAAATAACAAAAAGTGATGTATGTCATAAATGCATAAAATACTCATCTATTTTATCATTTATCACCATAAAATATACACAAATCTGTTATAAGAAGTTAAAATACATCAAAATGTATTCATACAACGACTTACAGACCTTACATAGTGTTATTTGCATTTGAAAGCAGACAAACATAAAGATATATAATTAAATCATAACTCCATAAAATTAACTGTAGTACGTAGTGCACTACTATAATTTCTTAGCCACCTCCTGTTGCTGTTGCAGTGAACTCGTGTTGTCAGCATTCACTTAAAATGCCCTGTGATGCTGATCATCTCCACATGAGCAGTTTGTTTCCTCAGTAAATTGTGCATCACAGTAAAAAAGTGACTTCTCATGGTTCTTGCGTATTTTCATCATGTTTAGTGTAATACTGTAAACCTTGAGTAACACCATGGAATTCATATGAAGTGCCACTGGTGATGCTGGAAAGCAAAAAAAAAATTATGGAATTACAAGAAGAAGTTGAATTGCTTGATATGTGCCATAGATTGAGGTCTGCAGCTGCAGTTGCCTGCCATTTAAAGGTAAATGGATCCAGAATAAGGAGCAAAAGAATAAAGAGAGAAAGAAATGTGTGGAGCCATTGCTGCTGCTATCCCAGCAAGTGTGAAAACCTTTCACATTTTGTGAAACACCTTTTTGCCTTGCACTGAAAATGCAGCTTTTATGTGGGGTGCAGAATTGTTATTTAAAAAGGCATACCTATATACTTTAATGTAATCTGAGAAAAAGCAAAGTCATTATATGATAACTTAAAGCAAAAGGAAAATGAATAATCTAAAGCTGAAGTATTTAATGCCAGCAAAGGAAGGTTTGATAAATTTAGAAAGAGGTTTGGATGAAAATATGTAAAGATAACAGAATAAGCAGCTTCTGCCAGTCAAGAAGCAACAGACAAGTTCCTAGATGCCATTAAAAAAAAACAGTGAGGAGAAAAGATTTTTTAATGCAGAATAAAGTACCCTATTCTGGAAAAGAATGCCACAAAGGACATTTATTAATAAAAATCAAGCACTAGGATTTAAGGCAGGAATGGAGATCCTAACTCTACTGTTTTGTGCAAATGCAGTCGGGTTTATGATCAGGACTGACTTTTCTATAAAGCTGCTGACCTCTAAGTCTTAAGGAGAAAAGATAAGCACCAGCTGCCAGTGTTTTGAGTTGTACAGTAGGAAGGCCTGGACAATGAGTACCCTGTTTTTGAATTGGTTCCTTCCATGCTTTGTCTCTGAACTCAGCAAGTGTTTTACAGTAAGACACTGCCTTTTTAAATTTTTGATATTGGACAATATCTGTGAATACTTGAAACTCCATGAATTCAACACCAAAGGTGTTGAAGTGGTCTCCTTCCCCCCAGATGCAATATGTCAAATTCACCCTCTAGATCAGGGCTCATGAGGACCTTTAAGGCTAATTACACATGATTCTCTACGGAAAGAATTGTGAATGTTATGAAAGAGAACCTGGTTACTGATAACATCACAGGAGTCCAGAAGAATTATACCATTGAAGATGCCATCATTGTTATAGAAGACTGTGTTCAGATATTGTGCATGACTTTACAGGATTTACAACAGAGCTAACAAAAAAAAAAAAAAAAAAACAACAATGAAAGAGATTGTGAATATGATAAAAAAAAAATAAAACTGTGTGTAGGGGGGTTTAGGCTTTCAACATATGGGGCTTGGAGGGATAGCAGGAGGTGGGGAGACAGGGGAAGGGACAGCATTAGGAGAAGTCCCTAATGTAGATGACGGGGTGATGGATGCAGCAACAGCACTTGTATACCTATGTAACAAACCTGCATGTTCTGCACATGTACCCCAGAACTGAAAGTAGAATTTAAAAAAAGAAATTGACATTAGGCAATCTGGCAGAAAGGTTCCTATGATTCAAGATTGCTTTTCACTTCTTTTATGACATTGCCCCTTCTGTGATATGGCCACTGAAAGTAAAGCAAAGAATGGAAGAATTGGTACTGTAGAGAAGCACTTCTAGAGAAATGAAAAAGTGAAAAAGAAAGAAATTATGATATGTTTCTGTAAATGTACACTGAGTGTGCCAGCATCTCCTGCCTTCTCTTCTACGTCTTCCACGTTTCCACCTCTGCCCCTCCCAAGACAGCAAGACCAACCCTTCCTCTTCTTCCTCCCAGACAACCTACTCAACGTGAGCATGCAGACCTTCATGTTGCAGACCTTTATGATGATCCACTTCCATTTAATGAATAGTAAATACATTTTCTCTTCCTTATGATTCTCTTACTAATATTTTTATCTAGCTTACTTTATTATAAGAACAGAGTATGTAATACATGTAATTAATCTACAAAATCTGCTGTTTTTTTGACTATGTCAAATGACTGTTTATGTTCAGTTTCTGGAGAGTCAACAGTTTGAGGAAAAACTGAATTCTATTCTCTACACAGCTGCATTCTGTAAAAGCGTGTCACCACACAGCAATAAACATCATTATAATGTGAGACTTTTGCTCATCATTTTAAAGTTTGAATTAATAATTTTAACAGTGTGTCCTTAGGCATTTGTAGTTAATTTGTCTACCCTGCTAGTCTACAACATAATGTACAATACAAAGAAGCAGTGGGAGAAAAAAAAACAGTGATAATCCCAATAGAGGTGTTAACAGAGATTCCAATTTTACTGAAAAGAAGTAGAGATCCCACTGAGGCTTGCAAAAAAAGAGTAATCTTTAGTTAGTAAGATTTGCTAGATCTTACTTTTATCCTTTGTACTATGTCAGATCATGTTTTTCTGCTCAGAATCCTCCAATGACTTCCGTCTCAGTAAAGGTAAGGGCCAAAACAAGCTATTACATACCTTACTCCTTTGACTTCAACTTCTCCAGCTTTTTTGCTCACTCCTCTTCATCAATGTGGTCCTCTTTACTCTTGGCAAGAGGCAAGCTTAGAGCTGTTACATTTCCTTTCCCTCTGGTTGAAATTCTCTTCCCCCAGGATATCCATATTTTCACTTCATTGTTTCCTGATCTTTGTTCAACTGGCACTATCTCAGTGAATTTTTCCCCTGATGATACTGCATAAAATTATGTTTCCTCACCTCCTCTTGTCTGCTTATTTTTGTTTCTTAACACTCATCCCCTTCTAATATGCTTCATAATTTACTTATTAATTTTGTTTTCATTCCATCTCCCCCAAGTATGTAAGATCCATGAGGACAAAGGTTTTTGCTTATTTGTTTACTGCTATTTCCACAGTGCCAATAACAGTGCCAGACACACAGTAGGTGCTCACAAATACCTGTTATGTGAGTGAATGAATGATGGATGGTAAAATAAGGAAGGCCTCTCTGTTCTGCTAATAATGTATGAATTTTCAAGCTTGCTCACAGTCAAATATATGCAATAATTTTAGGGAAAAAAACCTTTCCATAAGCCACCCTCTTTTGTTTTTGACTGAAGCTTTCTTTAACCTTCCCAATAGGTAACATGATGCCATCTTCAACATGTTGCTTGCGTTTTTCCACTGAGGAACAAACTAGAATATTTAGGGAAAGATAACTTCATCAGCAAAAGTATATCTGAAATTCAAGAACATAAATAGCATTTCAATGCTCTTTAATAGGGCAGAACATTACAGGAAGCTAAATGTCAAAGTATGTAAGTTTTTCCTTTCCTGTCATATAATACAGCCCTCACAATATTCTCTGTTATATGTTTGAAAATGGAAGATTATTCATATTCTAAGTGGAACTTCCAGGAAAGTATGCATATAATAAGAAATGGGTAGATAAGATAGGAAGTGTCCTAAAAATAATAGACATCCATGAGATCTGATACAAGATGAATGACTTCTTCTTATAAATTTCAGTGTACAATTTATGTGAAATATTAACTTAGCAGTATATCATCAGTTGAAAGGGACTGGTAAGTACAGCAAATAATTTGAAACCACTTTTAACAAAAAGCAAGCTTTTTAATCACTAGACTGCTGAACAATCTCTTAGCATAAAATAATAGATATCACTGTCAACATGGAAAATGTCAGTTTGTCTTTTAAAAAATAATTTCTCCATCATCTCCTGGATTTTTACAGAAAGATCCTACTAATCCACCCTTGAAAAGTCAATTCATTCACTATCAGTCACATATGCTAAACAAGATTGCAAAATAATTGTGAGAGAAGAGTGCCTACAATCTGCACAATATGAAATGAGTAGATTTAAACTGCTATTAAAGTATATAAATGACCTAATTTGGGTTAAAATTAATGATAAAACTTTATTATACTCCACATAATTCAAACCTGCCATATTTTCCAAAGGCAGCTAACACTCAGCCTAGTGAGTGAGATCACATGGATCAAGCTGCAGTCTTATCACCCATGTTCCATTTTCTTGAGGCTGAAGGAATTACCTCTGCTCATTAGTTTGACAAACTATTACAATGTGATGTTTTCTAAAAAAACAAATGTATTTCAAGGATAAGCCCCTTTTAAATTTAATCATTTGTTGGTTTTGGTTATGGGTTTTAATAGATTGACCACTAGGATTTATAATAGTAAATTAATTTTCTTAAAATAAAATGTGAAAAAAGAGATTTTTATTTAAAAATCATGTAGAGAATTATCTTTGTACTATAATCTCATGTTTATAATACATGATTCTTTCCTAGTTTCCAAAGCAGAAATTTGAACATCTGAGACTATTTAAACTACTGTGCTGTCTACCAAAATTTCACTCTCCTTCTGATTGCACTGAGCACAATTTGACAAAGCTAAGCTATATAGTCAAGATATCTGGGCTGGAGCAGTTTCTGAGAGGGTATTTTGAGAAAAATATATTAACAATAGTGTTGTAAACACACATTTGGACATGCACTACCCCAGGAGGATTAATGATTACTTATTTATTCATTCAACAAACATTTGTTGAGATATCTCAAAATACAGCTATGCCTTTAAGAAGCTCAATACATGATTGGAGGGCAGCATGTAGCACAAATAATTCATAGTCATTATATATTATTCTAAGTGCAATTATAGGGACATATATAAGTGCAATTATTAGGTATAGTGATGCCATAAATAAGGACTGCTAAACTGCTTTTTTCGATTAGAGGAATTTTCACTGTGGAGGAACCATTTGATCTGGGTACTGAAAGAGTTTTGCACAATCATTATATGAAGCTACAATAAATTTATAGTTTCAAAGTTGTGATGGGTGTTAGTTATTGACCAGTAATTCTTAGTCACCAGGAAGACAGAGAAGCTCTCAGATTCCTTTACATTGCTCTTCAATGTCTACTCCAGACTTACATTTTTTCACCTCAAGTCTCCTAACATTCCACTTTCTTCATCGGTTTTAGCAGACTTAACCTCTCACTTCACTGAGAAAATGGAAGCCATAAGGCAAGAATTACTACAACTTTTTTTCCCTACTATGTATCTTCATGTCCACATGTCCTTTACTTCCTTACTCATAACTCAGTGGAAGAGGATTCCCTTCTCTACGTGGCAAATTTCTCCCCTTCTGTTTCTTCTGTCTCCAAAGAAACTTACTCCTTCAGATATCATCTCTGTATCTTTTGTCAATAACATAAATCTCTCTAGTCATCATGCCATTTTCTTTTTCTTAAATGCCCATGTGCATTTTATGAATAAAAATGAACAGTGCCAAGTTAAACAAATCAATTAAAGTCTCTTTATATTTCATAAAATATTATAGAAAAGTTTATTTGTGTTTCAATACAAAGACTATCATTTTAGAACAGGCAACTAACAGCAACTGTGCAGTTAATGGGTTTTGTGAATAAATTTTAAAAGAGACTGCCTGTCCTTAAATTTCTTTTTCTTTTCATAAAAAAAAGAACTATTAAAAATATTGACAAATTTTGAGTTAAAAATTGTTAAAACATCTCTATATTTAATTTCAACTTTATAATAGATTACAGAAAGATGTTTACAAAGCAAATACATTTGTTTCAATACATGTCTTTAAAGGATAGACTTATAAGTATGTAAACAACTATATAGTAAAAGGTTTCCAAACACTGCCTGTAAGAAATCAGACAAATTTTACCATAAGCAATAAACCATTCCAAGCCTTCCAGACAGTCTCCGTAGCCACATCAGTGTGGCAATAAGATTTAATCAAACCAAACAAAAACAAACAAACACAAGCACTTTGCAATTTGTTGCTGCAAAATAGGGAAAGAAAAGAGTGTATAAACTTGATAGAATCACAATGGTCAATATAATTTAAGGGAAAATAAAATCAATAAGGTTGATGGTGTTTATTATTGAGAAAGTCGAATTCTGTTGTTTGCTTGGGGCTCTGGACACCATACCACTGAACGAATGGAAAACTCCATGGAGTCTGGCTATCCACCAGCGGGGGTTTCGTCCATATTCACGGCGAATAAACAGCATCAGGTACTCACCAACCATAACAGGAGGGCGTTTTATTTTCATGGATGTGGATGAAATACAATTTCTTCTGCAAACTGAGCAAAAAGTGTTCAGGCAAAAATGAACTCTGCACTTTAAGAAAATAGAAAATGAAAATACAAAATCTTAAAAAGTAAATAAACACTCTGCATCAACACACTGGTATCAAAACACACATCCACAGCACGTCCTAATCCTACTGGAAACAATCCTTGCTTATCAGAGGTGCATATCTAAATTCAATACCTTACCAATATCTTATTGGGAATAGGCCAAAAGGAAACAGAAAACCCACAGTGAAAAAAAAAAAAAGAAAGAAAGAAAAAAAGTTTCTTTTTCCCTAAAAGTTTTCCTGAAGCTGAATTTGAAGTGCGGAGAACATCAGTCGTCCTCGTCATTCTCATTGAAGTCATCGTCGTCCTCGACGTCTTCCCCAATGTAGGACACTGAGGTCTCCACCCTTGGAGCCGCTGTACTGAGACCCTTTGGAGCTTATGACCAGCATCCCATCTGCACCATTGGTCAGGCCACTCTCAGAGAACCTCGTGCCATTAGATGTGGAACCTGTCGTAGTGATGAACACGCCTCTAACAGTTCCCTGAGTCATTTCTGTCACTTACAGCTCCAGAGTCTTTGGGACCAGACTTCTGGTTATTTTAAGGTCTTCAGGAGAGCAGCTCCCGGACTCCAGCCCACACACCATGCCCATCCACTTCAGCACATCTGTGTCATCATGGATTTCAAAGGTGTTGTCAAAATTAAACAGATACTCAAATTTGTCATTGTAGATGCTACAGTCAATGACAGTCTACTTGCTGGTGTTGACGATGATGAAGGGCAGGTGGATGATTAAGTTGGGCGGCAGCGGCCAGCTGGCCTACTGCTCAGAGTGTCGGTTTCCCTGCACCAGGTTCTTGAAGACAATTTGCTATAGAATAAGTTCTTGAAGTCGAGACTGTTTCTGTTTTATACTTCAAGTCTCCTCTGTCTTTCCACCTCTAAGTTATGACATTCCTGAGCCGAATTGGTGGGGCCACCAATCAATCTGATCTCCTTCTTCTTGGAGATGATGTTCATGGCCATTAGCACATTTAAGGTATTGTAGACTCGCCGTCTTATGTTCTCCTGGTCATAAGCTGACTCGTTTGGTAAGACGTGGTTGTCGGCAGCGCTGAACTCCGCGACCAGCTCGTCCACCACTTCCTTGTAGGAAATGGTCCCTTTCCTCTGCACCTTCTCGTAGACCTTCCTGGAGAAATGCCGCAGAACCTTGCCTTTCTTCTCTCCTTTCCTGCTGCACTTCCCGCCAGACCAAGGTGAGGAGTCGGAAGGCTGGTTCTGAGAGGCAAAGTGAGTGCTGGGGATGTGTGGGCTTCCTACCACGAGGTGTGTCTGACGCTGCCGGTCTCTGAGGAGTACCAACTACACCACATGCTGAGCAATGTTGACATTGGACTATTCAAAGGTTTTGGCAAGAGCTGCTTGCCGAGCGGGTTGACTGTGGAGGGGTGAACGGCCTCGAGGGACACCACGCCTTTTCCCGGACTAAGGTTCTGGTCTAGGAAGACCTTGAGTTCTGTGCTGGCTTCAATTAGACCGGCATCTTTTGCCATGTTACCAGATCCGGGAAATCAATGCTATAAATGTTCATCTTCCCAGAGAAGAAAAATATTTTTCTCCTTCCCAAAGGCGCCCTCCATCCTGGGAGCAGAGCTAGCCAAACCAACTCCCACACTTAGAATTTTAAGTCGCCTTGCCAGAAGGAAATGCCCCTTGGCTGCCCGGTCTGGCAGCCCCATAATGCCATTTTCTTCATAGCTAAGAGTCATTATAAGAGTAGTCTATATTTATTTACTGCTTCTGCTTATTTACCGCCCATTGTCCCAAATTACAACCATCTGGCTTCTCAACAACCCCTCCTATTCCCTTGAAATGGAAGACCCTGTCTTCCCAAATTTGTCAACGGGATCAGTATTTCCTAAGGTACTGGGCACTTTTCTTTTCTTATCTTACTTCATCTCTTTGATATTTTGGACTGTGGCCCACTGTCTTTGTGAGACTGTCCTTCCTCAATTTCTATGATACACTTTCCTCCTTATTTCCCCTATCATTCTGGCTATTTCCTTTTACTCCCTTTACAGGTTCTTTTTCAATGTGAATAATCCTAAAATGTTTATGATATTCAGGAACCTATTCTTACCACCTGCTTTTTTGTCTCCATAGGCTCTTTCTGGATAACATCAGGCATGTTCACATCTGTAGTTTTATGCCTACAACTCCAAAGTTTCTATCTATAGTCATAAGCTCACTACAGAATTCCAAGCCAAGCACGTTCAGCTTGCAACTGGACATCTCCATTGGGATGTTCCTTGGCAACTTAAAAAAAAAAGTCCTTCCTCCAGTCTTTTCTTTCTTCATCCCAGTTTTCAGCCCTTCCTAAGCATTATTCAGTATCCACTAAAGCTTAGGCTTAGAAACGAATGCCATGGAGTTACTATTGTATGCATACAAGTTCCCAAAAGATAAAAAATAGCAAGCTAGAATATAAAATACAAGAAATAAAAGTGACCTTTAAAAAATTATGTAAACAAATGTACAAGCAAAAAACAAATAGCCACATTAAAAAGTGGGCAAAGGACATGAACACTTTTCAAAAGATGACATACTGGGCCAAAAAGCATATGAAAAAAATGCTTAACCTCACTAATGATTAGAGAAATGCAAATCAAAACCACAATGAGATACCATCTCACACAAACCAGAATGGCTATTACTAGAAGTCAAAAGATAACTGACCTCAAGTGAACCTCACATTTTTGACCTGCAAAAGTACTAGGATTACAGGTGTGGGCTACCACACCCAACCCCTAAATTATAATTATTATAACAATGTCAATATGCCCTAGAATGTTTTCTTTTTTAACTTTTATTTTAGGTTCAGGGGTGCATGTGAGGGTTTGTTTCATATGTAAACTGTACACCATGGAGGTTTAGTGTACAGATTATTTGTCCCTCAGGTAATAAGCATAGGACCAGATAAATATTTTTCTAATTCTCTCTCTTCTCCCATAATCCATCCTCAATTAGACCCCAGGTGAGGTGCAAGCAAGATGCTGCTGAGGTTGCAGTGAAAAGCAAACACTTATACACTGCTAGTGGGAGTGTAAATTAGTTCGGCCACTGTGGAAAGCAGGTGTGGTGATTTTTCAAAGAACTTAAAACAGAATTGCCATTTGACCCAGCAATCCCATTATTGGCTATATACCCAAAGGAATATAAATCATTCTACCTTAATGACACATGCACGCATATGTTCATTGCAGCACTGTTTATGATAGCAAAGACATGGAATTGACTTAATACCTATTAGAGAGGAAGACTAGATAAAGAAAATGTAGTACATATACATCATGAAATACTATGCAGCCGTAAAAAGGAATGAGATCATGTCCTTTGCAGCAACATGGATAGAGCTGGTGGCCATTGTTTTAGGCAAATTATTATTTTGATGCAGCTACAGAAAACCGAAATGCCACATGTTCTCACTTATAATTGGGGGCTTAACAATGAGTACACACAGACACAAAGTGGGGAACAACAGAAACTGGGACCTACTTGAGTGTATAAGGTGAGAAGGAGAGGAAGGAGAGGATCAGAATAAAAAATGCCCGTGTGGTGGTTATCTGCATGACAAAATAATCTGCAACAAACCCTCATGACATGCAGTTTACCTATGTAACAAACCTGCACATGCACCATTGAACCTAAAATAAAAGTTAAAAAAGAAAACATTCTGGTATATATTGACACTGTTCTAATAATTATAATTTGGGGGGGCTGGGTGCAGCAACCCACACCTGTAATCCCAGTGCTTTGGGAGCCTGAGGTAGAAGGATCACTTGATGTTAGGAGTTCAAGATCAATCTGAGCAACATAGTGAGATGCTGTCTTTGAAAAAAATATTTTTAAAAAATTAGCCAGGCATGGTGGCTTGAGCCCAGAAGTTTGAAATTACAAGGAACTTATTATTGTGCCACTGCACTCCAGCCTGGATGAGAAAGAACATGTCTCTTAAAAAAGTTACAATTTGGAGATAACACACTAATAGAATTAATCAAACATGTTAGAGTCTTCAAAATATCTTAGTTTAATTGGCTAAACTCATGTTCACCTTAGAAAGCTAGAAGAAAAAGTTTGGCATTACACTGGCAATTTAACATTTCATTTGAGTTAATCTGAGAGCATGTTATTGTTTACATTTAAAACACATTTAAATACATTTCTAACAATATCACTAATTGTCATAAGCAAAAAAAAAAAAAAAAAAAGAATGATTTATTATCATTTGCTAAACCCTCTTCCCTAGTGTTTTCTCAAAGCAAGGGGTGTGGTTAAGTGTCTTACCATTTTAAGCCAAACACATGCTTTGGCGTGGATTATTTGGATAACTGAAATATAAGTGGAATTTATGTTCAGAAGATGAGTGTTATCCTTTCAATTTGTTTGATTGTGAAGATCTGATCAGGCTGGTAAAGGGAGCCTAGCTTAGTATGTTCTGGTTTCATTTTATTCTTTCTTATTTATTTATTTTTATCTCATTTTCTAAAACTATCTTCAACTTTTTTGTCCTCACTTTCTATTAATACAATGTGTTTTCTCAGGTTCTCTGTAATCAGCATCATATTTGGAGGGGGTATAAAATATAGAAAAACTAGTCCTTTTAATATGCTTGATTTAGTGTAAAATAACTGGCTTGCTTGTGGGTTTTACATTAGTTTATTTTCATTGAATTAATTTATATTCTCACTGAAATCTTTGAATTATCTAGTTACTTCAACAGAGACTTCCACAGACCTAGAGAAAGGTATTGATATCCAAGTACAAAGAGGTCACAGAACACCAAGCAGATTTAACACAGGAAGACTATCTCAAGACTACCCCAAGGCATTTAATAATCAAACTCCCAAAAGTCAAAGATAAAGAAAGCTTTCTAAAAGCAGCAAGAGAAAAGAAATAAATAATATACAATGGAGCTCCATTATGTCTGGTAGCAAGACATTCCAGACATTCTATAGGCCAGGAGAGATTGGTGCGACATATTTCAAGTGCTGAAGCAATAAAAGACAAACAAACAAACATTTAAAACATGAAGAGAAAAAGACTTTCCACACAAAGAAAATTTGAGGGATTTTATAAACACAAGGACCTGACCTACAGGAAATGCTAAAGAGACTTTTTCAATCTGAAAGATAAGTACATTAATCAGAAATAAGAAATCATCTCGAAGGTATAAAACTCATTGTAAATAGCAAGTACATAGAAAACCACAAAATATTTGTAACACTAATTGTGATGTGTAATCTGTTCATATCTCAAGTAGAAAGACTAATTGAATAACCAATCAAAAATAATACTACAACCTTTCAAGACATAGACAGAACCAGGAAGATACAAATGGAAAAAACAAAAACTTACAAATGGCGGGTAGGTTACATTAAAGAGTAAGGTTTTTATAAGATTATATTTTGCTTGTTTGTTAGGATGTTTAGGCAATCAGTGTTGAGTTGTCATCAGTTTAAAATAATGGATTATAAGACATTATTTGCAAGACTCATGGTAACCACAAATCAAAAAACATAATGATTACCCAAAAAATGAAAAGCAAGAAATTGAGTCATCATACCACAAAAGAAAATTGCCTTCACTGATAGGAAGACAGAAAGGAAGAAAAAAAGGAAGAGAAGGTGACAAAATTATCAGCAAACAAATAAATAAATGGCAGGAGTAGAGTCCTTACTTATCAATAATATTTAATGTAAATGGACTTAACCATCCAATAAAAAGACATAAATGGATAAAAATACAAGATCCAGTGATCTGTTGCCTACTAGAAACAGACTTCTCCAATAAAGACACATATAAACTGAAAATAAAGGGATGAAAAAGGTATTCAATGGCAATGGAAACCATAAAAGAGCATGTGTATCTATACTCATAACACAAACAAAAAAATCAATTTTAAGACAAAAATATAAAAATATACAAAGAAGGTCATTATATACTGATGAAGGTGTCAGCATAGCCAGAGCACATCAAAATTGTAAATGTATATGTACCAAACACTGGAACACCCAAATATATGAAGCAAATATTTTTACAGCTAAAGAGAGAGACCCAAATAAAGTAATAGCTAGATAATTCAACACCCTGCTTTTAGCATTTGACAGATCTTCCAGACAGAAAATGAGTAAAGAAACACTAGACTTGGAGGCAGTGCCAAGATGGCCAAGAGGAGGCAACACCAGAATGCAGCTCCTAGCAAATGAGACCCAGGGGGCCAAAGGACTTCATGAATTCCAAGTAAGATGCCAGGTTCATTTCAGAGGGTTCTGGAAGGACTCTGAAAATAGCCCGGGGAAGGAGCCAAAGCAGGGTGAGAGCTGCCCAGGGAGAACGAACCAAGACAGGGGTGGGGGCATGTCCCCCACCTGGAATGTGCAGCCGGCTTGGAGGGTCCAGGGACTTCACCCCCTCGGTATCTCATTCGGATCCTGTGCTTACCTCATCCTTCCTGCAACCCACAGTCCATGAGAGCCCCACCAGACTGAGGGGCGCTGTGGGTTGTTGACACAAATCTGAGCTACAGCTCCCACCTGGAGCCACAAGTTGTCAGCAGGACCTGGGCAGAACTTTGGACTAATGCCAGCAGGACGGAACAACCCGTGCCACAGAAAGAGACAGAGTTGAAAGCAGGGAAACAGGTCATAACAGGCCCCACCCCCCCACAAAACTCAAACTGAAGCCCATGTGCCAGAGAGCTTGGCAGCGAATACACCAGTTTGACACCAACCAGGAATATCAAGCTCAGGGAAGGAGAGACACCATTGGGAAGGTGGGGCTAATTTCACCTGCAAACAAACTCCAGAGGAAGACTACCCACCCAGCAACCTGACTGAATCTGAGGCAGCCCAGCAGCACCTCTACAGGCCAAAAAATATATAGCTCCAACCGCAACAGAAAGGACTTCCACTCAGAGATTTCTCCCGAAATTACCAACTTCAAAGATCAAAGGGAGATAAATCTACGAAGATAGGAAAAAAACAGTGCAAAAATGATGAAATCTTCAAAGACCAGAACACCTCTTCCCTTCCCAGGGATCACAACTCCTCACCATCAATGGAACAAAACAAGACAGAAAATTAGTTTGACGAATTGACAGAAGCAGGCTTTAGAAGGTGGATAATAACAAACTTCTCTGAGTTAAAGGACCATGTTCTAACCCAATGCAAAGAAACTAAAACCTTGAAAAAAGGTTAAACAAAATGCTAACTAGAATAACCAGCTTAGAGAAGAACATAAATGACTTAATGGAGCTGAAAAACACAGCACGAGAACTTCACAAGGCATGCACAAGTTTCAACAGCCAAATTGATCAAGCAGAAGAAAGGATATCAAGAGAGAGAAGAACAAATCAATGAAATAAAATGAGAAGGCAAGATTAGAGAAAAAGAGTGAAAAGAAATGAACAAAGCCTCCAAGAACTATGGGATTATGTGAGAAGACCTAATCTACACTTGATTGGCGTACCTGAATGTGATGGGAAGAATGAATCCAAGCTGGAAAACACTCTTCAGGATATTATCCAAGAGAACTTCCCCAACCTAACAAGGCAGGCCAACATTCAAATCCAGGAAATACAGAGAACACCACAAAGGTATTCCTAAGAAGAGCAACCCCAAGGCACATAATGGTCAGATTCACCAGAGTTGAAATGAAAGAAAAAATCCTAAGGGCAGCCAGAGAGAAAGGTCGAGTCACTCACAAAGGAAAGACAATCAGACTCACAGCAGATCTCTCAGCAGAAACCCTACAAGCTAGAAGGCAGTGGGGGCCAATATTCAACATCCTTAAAGAAAATAATTTTCAACCCAGAATTTTATATCCCCGCCAAACTAAGATTCATAAGTGAAGGAGAAATACAATCCTTTATGGAAAAGCAATTGCTGAGAGATTTCATTGCTACAAGACCTGTCTTACAAGAACTCCTACGGAAGTACTAAACATGGAAAGGAACAACCAGTACCAGCCACTGCAAAAATGTACCAAATGGTAAAGAACAATGATGCAATGAAGAAACCATGTAAACTAATGGGTGAAACAACCAGCCAGTAACAAAATGGCAGGATCAAATTCAAACATAACAATATTAACTTTGAATGTAAATGGCCTAAATGCCCCAATCAAAAGACACAGACTGGCAAACTGGATAAAAAGTCAAGATGGTGTGCTGTATTCAGGAAATCCATTTCATGTGCAAAGACTCACATAGACTCAAAATAAAGTGATGGAAGAAGATCTACCAATGAAATGAGAGAAAAAAAAAAAAGCAGAGGTAGCAGAGGTAGCAATCCTAGTCTCTGATAAAATTATCTTCAAACCAACAAAGGCCCAAAGAGACAAAGAAGGTCATTAACATAGTAGTAAAAGGATCAATGCAACAAGAAGAGCTAACTATCCTTAATATATATGCACCCAATGCATGAGCACCCAGATATATAGAGCAAGTTCTTAATGACCTACAAAGAGACTTAGACTCCTGCACAATAATAGTGGGAGACTTTAACACTCCACTGACAATATTGGACAGATCAATGACACAGTTAACAAGGATATCTAGGACTTGAACACATATCTGGACCAAGCCAACATAATAGACATTTGCAGAACACTCCACACCAAATCCACAGAATACACATTCTTCTCAGCACCATATCACACTTACTCTAAAATTGACCACATAATTGGAAGTAAATCACTCCTCAGCAAATGCAAAAGAATGAAAATCATAGCAAACAGTCTCTCAGACCACAGCACAGTCAAATTAGAACCCAGGATTAAGAAAAGCACTCAAAACTACACAATCACATGGAAACTGAACAACTTGCTCCTGAATGACGAATGGACAAACAATGAAATAAAGGCAGAAATAAAAATGTTATTCAAAACCAATGAGAATGAAGACACAATGTACCAGAATCTATGGGACACATTTAAAGCAGTGTCTAGAGGGAAATTTATAGCAATAATTGCCCACATGAGAAACAAGGAAAGATCTAGAATCGACACTCTATCATCAAAATTGAAAGGGCTAGAGGAGCAAGATAAAAAAAAAACCTCAAAAGCAAGCAGAAGACAGGAAATAACTAAGATCGGTACAGAACTGAAGGAGATAGAGACACAAAAAACCTTCAAAAAATCAAGAAATCCAGGAGCTGGTTTTTGAAAAGATCAACAAAATAGACTGCTAGCTAGACAATTAAAAAAGAAAGAGAGAAGAATCAAATAGATGCAATAAAAAATGATAAAGGGGAGATTACCACCAATTCCTCAGAAATACAAACTACCATCAGAGATTACTACAAACAGATCTATGCACATAAACCAGTAAATCTTGAAGAAATGGATAAATTCCTGGACACTTGCACACTCCCAGACTAAGCCAGGAAGAAGTTGAAGCCCTGAATAGACCAATAACAAGGTCTGAAAGTCGAGGCAGCAGTTAATAGCCTACCAACCAAAAAAAGTCCAGGTCCAGATGGGTTCACAGCCGAATTCTACCAGACGTACAAAGAGGAGCTGGTATCATTCCTGTTGAAAGTATTCCAAACAATACAAAAAGAGGGGAATCCGCCCTACCTCTTTCTATGAGACCAATATCATCCTGATACCAAAACCTGGCAGAGACAAAACTAAAAAAGAAAACTACAGGCCAATATCCATGATGAACATTGTTGCAAAAATCTTCAATAAAACACTGGCAAACCAAATTCAACACCACATCAAAAAGCTTATCCACCACAATCAAGTAGGCTTCATCCAGAGATGCAAATCTGGTTCCACATATGCAAATCTATAAATGTAATCCACCACATAAACAGAACCAAAGACAAAAACCACATGATTATCTCAATAGATGCAGAGAAGGCCTTCAACAAAATTCAGCAGCCCTTTATGCTAAAAACTCTCAATAAACTAGGTATTGATGGAATGTATTTCAAAATAATAAAAGCTATTTATGACAAAACCACAGCCAGTATCATACTAAATGGGCAAAAACTGAGAAGCATTCCCTTTAAAAACTGGCACTAGACAAGGATGCCCTCTCTCTCCGCTCCTATTCAGTATAGTATTGGAAGTTGTAGCCAGTGTAATTAGGCAGAGAAAAAGAAATGAAGGGTGTTCAGTTAGGAAAAGAAGAATGGAAACTGTCCCTATTTGCAGACGACATGATTGTATATTTAGAAAACCCCATCATCTCATCCCAAGAACCTCCTTAAGCCGATAAACAACTTTGGCAAAGTCTCAGGATACAAAATCAATGTGCAGAAATCACAAGGATTCCTATACACCACCAACAGACAACAGACAGCCAAATCATGAGTGAACTCCCATTTACAACTGCTACAAAGAGAATAAAATACCTAGGAATACAACTAACAAAGGACATAAAAGATCTCTTCAAGCAGACTACAAACCACTGCTCAAGAAAATAAGAGAGACACAAACAGATGGAAAAATATCCATGCTCATGGTTAGGAGGATCAATATTGTGAAAATGGCCATATGCCCAGAGTAATTTATAGATTCCATGTTATCCCCATTAAGCTACCATTGACTTTCTTCACAAAACTGGAAAAAAACACTTTAAAATTCATATGGAACCAAAAGAGAGCCCGCATAGCCAAGAAAATCCTAAGCAAAAAGAACAAAGCTGGAGGCATCACGCTACCTGACTTCAAACTATACTACAAGTCTACAGTAATCAAAACAGCATTGTACTGGTACCAAAACAGAGATACAGACCAATGGAACAGAACAGAGGCCTCAGAAACAATGCCAAACATCTACAACCATCTCATCTTTGACAAACTGTACAAAAGCAAGTGATGTGGAAAGGATTCCCTGTTGAATAAATGGTGTTGGGAAAACTGACTAGCCATATATAGGAAGCTGAAACTGGACCTCTTCCATACACCTTATACAAAAATTAACTCCAGATGGATTAAAAATTTAAACATAAGACCTAACACCATAAAAACCCTAGAAGAAAACCTATACAACACCATCCAGGACGTAGACACAGACAAGAACTTCAGGATTAAAACACCAAAATCAACAGCAACAAAAGCCAAAATAGACAAAATGGTATATAATTAAACTTCAGAGCTTCTGCACAGCAAAAGAAACAATCATTTTAGTGAATAAGCAACCAACAGAATGGGAAAATATTTTTGCAATGTGCTTATCTGACAAAGGGCTAATATCCAGAATCTACAAAGGACTAAAGCAGATTTACAAGAAAAAAACAAACAAACCCATTCAAAAGTGGGCAAAGGATATGAACAGACACTTCTCAAAAGAAGACATATGTGCAGCCAACAAACGTATAAAAAGATGCTCATCATCATTGGTCATTAAAGAAATGCAAATCGAAACCACATTGAGATACCATCTCATGCCAGTTAGAATGGCAATCATTAAAAAATCTGGAGACAACAGATCCTGGAGAGGATGTGGAGAAATAGGAACACTTTTACACTGTTGGTGGGAGTGCAAATTAGTTCAAGCATTGTGGAAGACAGTGTGGCGATTCGTCAAGGATCTAGAAATAGAAATTCCATTTGACCCAGCAATCCCATTACTGGGTGTATACCCAAAGGATTATAAATCCCTCTATTTATAAAGACACATACACACCTATGTTCATTCTGGCACTGTTTACAATAGCAAACACCTGGAACCAACCCAAATGCCCATCAATGATAGACTGCACAAAGAAAATGTGGCACATTTACACCATGGAATACTATGCAGCCATAAAAAATGACGAGTTTGTTTCCTTTGTGGAGACATGGATGAATCTAGAAACCGTCATTCTCAGCAAAATGACACAAGAATAGAAAACCAAACACCACATGTTTTCACTCACAGGTGGGTGATGAACAATGAGAACACTTGGGCACAGGGAAGGGAACAACACTCATTGGGCTAGGTGGGGGGGTGGGGGTGAAGGGAAGGGAGGGGAGGGGACAGGAGGGGCTGGGGGAGGATAGGGGAGGGGATAACACTGGGAGAAATGCCTGATGTAGGCATTGTGGGGGCAGGGGGATGGAGACAGCAAACCACTATGTCATGTATATACCTATGCAACAATCCTGCAGGATGCAGGATGTGCACATGTACACCAGAGCCCAATATACAATAAAAAAAACATTTCTTAGCAAAAAAGAAAAAACATTAGACTTAATATGCTCTATAGACCAAATGGATCTAATAGATGTTCACAGAGCATGTCATCCAAGCGTTGCAGGATACACATTTTTCCTCAGCATATGGATCATTCACAAAGATAGACCATATGTTATGTCACAAAACAAGTCTTAAAACATTCAAAAAATTGAAATAAAAGCAAGCATCTTTTCGACAACAATGGAATAAACTAGAAACCATTTTGGAAACTGTACAAACACATGATAATTAAAGAATATGCTCCTAAATACCAAGTGAGTCAAGGAAGAAATTAAGAATAAAACAGAAAAATGTATTGAAGCAAGTGGAAACACAACATACCAAAACTTATGTAATATAGCAAAAGCAGAACTACACTTTAAATTTATGATTTTAAGTGCCCTTATCAAGAAAAAAGTAAAACTACAAATAACCTAACGAGGCACCTTAAAGGATGAGAAGAGCAAGAGCAAAGCAAATCCACGGTTCCTAGTAGAAAACAAAATAAAGATCAGAGAAAAAATAAATGAAATTAAAACTAGAAAACAATACAAAAGATCAAAGAAAGAAAAAGATTTCGGCTAGGGCTTGATAGCTCACGCCTGAAATCCCTGCACTTTGGGAGGCCAAGGCAGGCGGATTGCCTGAGCTCAAAAGTTTGCAACCAGCCTGGGCAACATGGTGAATACCCATCTCTACTAAAAATGCAGAAATTAGCCAAGCATTGTGGCACGTGCCTGTAATCCCAGCTACTCGGGAGGCTGAGGCAGGAGAATTGCTTGAACCTGGGAGGCAGAGGTTGCAGTGAGCCGAGATTGTGCCACTTGTCTGCCTGGGTGACAGAGCAAGACTCTGTCTCAAAAAAAAAAAAAAAAAAAAATTCTAAAAGGTAAAGGAAATTGACAAAACTTTAGCCACAGTAACTACGAGAAAATGAGAGAAGATCTAAATAAAATCACAGTAAAAATGGAGACATTACAACCAGTACCACAGAAATTCAGTTTCATTAGTGGTTACTATGAGCAACTACATACCAATAAATTGTATAATCTCGAGGAAATGGACAAATTTTTAGACACATAAAACCTACCAAGTTTGGACCACAAAAAATTTCAAACCTGAATAAAACATAATAAAAGCCATATATGACAGACCTACAGCTAGTATCATAGTGAATGGGGGGGAAATGGGAAAACCTTTCCTTTAAGAATTGGAAAAGGACACTCACTGTCACCGCTATAATTCAACATAATAACTGATATTCTAGCTAAATGAATTAGACAAGAGAAAGATTTAAGGGCATCTAACTTGTTAAGAAAGAAGTCAAATTATCCTTGTTTGTAGATGATATGATCTTATATTCAGTAAAACCTAAAGACTCAACCAGAAAACTATTAGAACTGATAAATGAGTTCAGTAAAGTTATATAAAAATTCAACATACAAACCAGTAGCATTTCTATATGCCAACAGTGAACACTGAGAAAAATTATTAAAATGTAAGTTCAATTATAATATACAGAAAGAAAATTAAATATCTAGGTTTTAACTTAAAGAAGTTAAAGATCTCTGTAATAAAAGCTATAAAATACCGATGGAAGAAATTGAAGAGGATGCAAAAAACTGGAAAGTTAGATTATGTTTATGGATTGGAAGGCTCGATAATGTTAAAATGTCTATACTACCCTAGGCAATCTGAAGGTTTCATGCAATCCCAATCAAAATGCCTATGACATTCTTCACAGAAATAGAATCAACTATCCTAAAATTTATATGGAACCCCAAAAGACACGAAATAGTCAAAGCTATCCTGAGCACAAAAAACAAAATTGGAGGAATCACATTACCTGACTTCAAACTATAATACAGAGCTATGGTAAGCACAAGAACACAGTACTGGCATAAAAACAGTCACATTGACTGTATTAGTCTGTTTTCACACTGCTGACAAAGACATACCTGAGACTGGGCAATTTACAAAAGAAAGAGATCACTGGATTTACAGTTACATGTGGCTGAGGAATCCTCACAATCATGGCAGAAGGCAAAAAAGAGAAAGTCTCATCTTACATGCATGGCAGCAGGCAAATAAGAGAATGAGAAAGATGCAAAAGTGGAAACCCCTGATAAAACCATCGGATCTTGTGAGACTTATTCATTACCATGAGAACAGTATGGGGGAACCACCCCCCATGATTCACTTATCTCCCACTGGGTCCCTCCCCCACAACATGTGGCCATTATGGGAGTACAATTCCACATGAGATTTGGATGCAGACACAATTAAACCGTATCACTTCACCCCGGCCCCTCCCAAATCTTACATTTTTCACATTTCAAAACCAATTATGCCTTTTGAACAGTCTCCCAAAGTCTTAACTCATTTAAACATTAACTCAAAAGTCCACAGTCCAAAGTCTTATCTGAGACAAGGAAAGTCCCTTCTGCCTATAAGCCTGTAAAACCAAAAGCAGGTTAGTTACTTCCTAGATACAATGTGGGTACAGACATTGGGTAAATACCACCATTCCAAATGGAAGAAATTGGCCAAACAAAAGGGCTAGAGTGCCCATGCAAGTCCTAAATGCAGTGGGGCAGTCAAATTTGAAAGCTCTAATATGATTTCCTTTGACTCCATGTCTCACATCCTGGTCATGCTAATGCAAGAAATAGGTTCCCATGGTCTTGGGCAACTCTTCCCTGTGGCTTTGCAGGGCATAGCTTCCCTCTCGGCTTTTTCATGGGCTGGTATTGAATGTCTGCAGCTTTTCCAGGCTGTAAGTGGATCTGCTATTCTGGGGTCTGGATGATGGTGTCACTCTTCTCACAGCTCCACTAGGTGGTGCCCCATGGGGACTCTGTGTGGGGGGCTCCAGCCACACATTTATTTTCCATACTGCCCTAGCAGAGGTTATCCATGAGAGGCTCACCCCTGCAGCAAACTTCTGTCTGGGCATCCAAGCATTTCCATACATCTTCTGAAATCTAGGTGGAGGTTCCCCAAATCTCAATTCTTGACTTCTGTGCACCTGCGGGCTCAAGCTTGGGGCTTACACCATCTGAAGCCATGGCCCAAGCTCTACGTTGGCCCCTTTGAGCCATGCCTGGAGTAGCTGGGACACAGGGCACCAAGTCCCTAAGCTGCACACAGCTTGGGAAACCTGGGCTTGGCCCACAAAACCACTTTTCCTCCTAGAACTCCAGGCCTGTGAAGGAAAGGGCTGCCATGAAGACCTCTGATATATCTCTCTGATATATCCCACTGTCTTGGGAATTGTGCCAATTTCTGTAGCCAGCTTGAATTTCTCCTTTGAAAATGGGATTTTCTTTCTACTGGATTATCAGCCTGCAAATTTTTCAAACTTTTATGTTGTTTTCCTTTTAAAACTGAATGCTTTTAATAGCCCACAAGTTACCTTTTGAATGCTTTGTTGCTTAGAAATTTATTCTATTAGATACCCTAAATCATCTCTTTCAAGTTCAAAGTTTCACAAATCCCTAGGACAGGGGCAAAATGTTGCCAATCTCTTTGGTAAGACATAGTAAGAGTCACTTTTGCTCCAGTTCCCAACAAGTTTCTCATCTTCATTTGAGACGACTTCAGCTTGGACCTTATTGGCCATATCACTATTAACATTGTGGGCAAAGTCATTCAGCAAGTCTGTAGGAAGTTCCAAACTTCTTGCTGCAGGCAAAGAGAGGATAAGAAAGATGCAAAAATGGAACCCCCTGATAAAACCATCAGATTTAGTGAGACTTATTCACTACCACGAGAAAAGTAGGGGGGAATCCACCCTCACGATTCAATTATCTCCCACTAGATCCCTCCCACAACATGTGGGAATTATGGGAATACAATTCAAGATGAAACTGGTGTGGGGACTCAGCCAAATCTTATCATTGAACTATACAAGAGAATAAATAACACAGAAACAAATCTACATACCTACAGTAAATTCATTATCGACAAAGGTGCCAAGAACATACACTGGGGAAAAGACAGTCTCTTTGATAAAAAGACAGCTGGGAAAGCTGGATATTCCTATAAAACACACACACACACACACACACACACACACACACACACACACACACACATAGAGCCTCTTTCTTGCCACATACAAAAATCAAATAAAAATGTATTAAAGGCTTAAATCTAAGATGTGAAACTATAAAATTGCTGTCTTTGTCAAACCTCTCTAGGACATTAGTCTGGGCAAAAATTTCTTGAGTAACGTCCCAGAGGCACAGACAATCAAGCAAAAATGGATAAATGGGGATCACTTCAATTTAAAAAGCTTCTGCACAGCAAGGGAAGCAATCAAGAAAGTAAAGAGACCGCCCATAGAATGGAAGAAAATATTTCCAAACTACTCATCTGTATTAGTCTGTTTTCACACTGCTGGAAACATACTACCTGAGACTAGGTAATTTATAAACAAAAGAGGTTTAATTGACTTACAGTTCCACATGTCTTGAGAGGCTTCAGGAAACTTAAAATTATGATGGAAGGCAAAGAGGAAGCAAGGTATGTCTTATATCATGGCAGGGAGAGAGAGTTTGGGGAAATGGACACTTTTAAACCATAAGATATTTGAAGAACTCCCTCACTATTACGAGAACACCGTGGGTAACTCACCCATGATCCAGTCAACTCCACCAGATTCCTCCCTCAACATGTGGCGATTACAATTCAAGATGAGATTTGGGTGGGAGAAACAGAGCCAAATTATATCACCATCTGTCAAAGAATTAATAACCAGAAGATATAAGGAGGTCAAGCAATTCTATGGGAAAAAACATCTAACAATTGAATTAAAAAATAGGCGAAAGATAGAAATAGACATTTGTCAAAAGAAAGACATACAAGTGGCAAACAGGCATATGAAAATGTGTTCAACATTAATGATCATCAGAGAAATGCAAATCAAAACTACAATGAGATGTTATCTCATCCCAGTTAAAATGGCTTTTATCCAAAAGTCAGACATAAACAGGTGCTGGCGAGTATGTGGAGAAAAAGAGAACTCTCGGATACTACTGTTAGGCATGTAAATTAGTATAAACTATATGGAGAACAGTTTGGAGGTTCCTCAATAAACTAAAAAATACCGCTACTGTATTATCTGACAATCCCACTGCTGGTTGCATACCCTCAAAAAGGAAAATCAGTATATCAAAGGGATATCTGTACCTTATGAAATGATTTATTTAGCCTCTTTCTTTTCTACTAAAGAGAAATTATACTGAGACCGGTCTCTGTGTTATAGGCTTATTATACTTGGCCTGATTATTTGCATAAAATGCAGCAAGAATTGATTGGCCATATAGGCTCCTTTTAAGTTGGCTTTGCTGGAACTTTATCTAAAAATATACTACTTCAGTTAAAGCCTTGGTAAAATAACCAGTGTCTCCAATTGTTCTGTTTTAAAAGGCTCTTATTGGA